>JAKSZT010036117.1:201332-286887 GCA_026826555.1 Tolypeutes matacus | reverse complement strand
ACAGGGGTCATGAGAAGCAGGAAGGCAGGCACCCCGTTACTGTTAGCAGTCCTGTCGGTAGAGCCCAGCACCGGCTTCTGAGGAGCCTGGGAGGGCCGAGGGCCTAAGCCAGGGATTCTCAAAAGCCTGCAGGTCACACTCACCCAGAGGCTACGGGAGCAGACCCTGTGCCCACGGAGCCTCGGCATTTCTGAGCCAGCAGATCTGGGGTAGGGCCTTGGAATTTTTTTTCCACCAAGTTCCCAGGTGATGCTGATTTTGCTGATCTGGGGGTAACACTTTGAGAACCACTGACCTATCTCCAGAAACCAGGGAAGGTAGCCTCCAGAACCAGCTATCCCCTCACCCCACCAGGTGGCAGGAAGACCCCTGCCACGCCTGCAGCTGAGAAGTATAGCCTCCACCTGCCGGTGAAGGTGGACCAGCCCTAATCTGATCCAATCGGGCTATTAGTCCCTTTTCTTGGAAAAGCAAGCTCTCTTCCTCTCTTCCACCAACATTTAAACTTGGGAATCACATAAGAAATCATCCATGACACTGAAGGCTCCTAGCCTCGGGGGTGGATTCCTTTCGCTGTATGGACCAGCAGGTGTCAGCCCTGGGTGCATGTTGGCGCCACTAGAGGAGCCCTTGAGCTTCTCCGTCCAGGTCCCCCAGATCCAGGCCCCCCCAGAGCATCCCGGGATGAGACCCAGACAGCAGTAGTCTTTAGAGGCTCCCCAGTTTATTCTAGAGGACAGCAGGTGGAGCACCGTTGTTAGAGAGCATTGTGAGAATCCAAGTTACTTTTAGGATACGTAACTGTTCTTGGGACGTTTTGGATTTGAATGCTTGTGTTAAATTAATGAAAGGGAGCCCCCAGGGAGATGAAGGGGAAAAGAGATCTCCAGGGAACAGCAGCAGAGCAGTTGTGAGAAAAGTAGAAGCCGGGGAGGGGATGATACTGTTTGGCTCTGGTGGAGGGAGAGTTCAGTGAAGCAGAGAGGCCAGGCAGCAAGAGGACTGGGAAGAGGCCACTGGCGTGACCACTGCCCTCTTCAAGGTCATGCTCATTAAGGTGCTGGGGACGCAAGTCCCCGTGCAGCGCATTGTCAGGTACATAAGAGGTTTGCAGGTAAAAAGCATAAACTGCCCTTTCATGAAGTGGACTTTTTTGACCCAAGGTTCAACTTAACTATTGGTTTGTGGTGTTTCTTTTTCTCCTTTATTTGTGTATCCATGGCTTTAAAATTTTAAAAAAAAACAAAACACCTTTCCTATTACAGGGAATTTGTTATGGAGCTTTCAGATTATTGTAAATGTTGGTTATTTACAGACTGACTGCCTCTCACCCGGCTAATCTAAGCACCTTAAGTTGTACGGTTGCAGATGAAAAATCCATACCATGGGGACTGCCCGTGTTCGTGTTGAGGAGCGTGGGCTGCTGAACTCACTGCTGAGGTCCTGCGCCTTCGCCGAGTGGAGCAGGACGCGCTCCTTCTGTAGCTGCGGAGCGCTCTGAGCAGTGAGCACGAGCCAAGGGCTGTTGCAGCTAAACCGGTAGCCAGTCTTCTGCTAAAATGGAGGCCCCTGGGTTTTTGAGACTTCCTAACCCAGCTGTGATTTCAGATCCAGCACCTCCTGGGATCGGTGTGGAAGTAAATGGTGAACTGACATTCCTGGAGATCACTCTGTGCTTTTTATTTTCTTTCTAGATCAGAGTTGGCAAACGCTTTTTGTGAAGAGCCAGATAGTGAATATTTTTGGTTTTGTGAGCCACAAAAAGTCTCCATTGTTATATTCTCCTTTGTTTCCTTTTTCAACCATTAAAAAACGTTAGCGTCAGTCTTAGCGCTTAAGGTGCACAGAAACAGGCTGCAGGCCTAATTTGGTCCACTGACTGTAGTTTGCTGACCCCTGTTCTAGATGCTAAGGTTTGAGTCTCTGGCACCCACCAAGTAGCAGCATTCTTTAGGATGAGGCCTAAAACCTCAGGGTTTAAATTAAGTTATACTAGGTCACTGTTATCAAAAGGGTATATTTAGACCTGTCCAGAGTGGTGAAAATGTCGCTTGTGCACTTCTGCAGATTTACCCTGCCTGACTCTCCTGGCAGTTTTTCAGAAGCAATTGGAGGTGCCCCAGACTCCTGGAATTTCTCTGTCCCTGTCCAGTCCCACTAGAACATAAGCTCCATGTGGGCAAGGATTATTTTGTTCTTGTGTGCAGCTATATCCCCAGCACATGGAACACTGCTTGGGAAAACGTGGGCACTCAAATGAGCGGTCAGTTTGTTTGTCATTTGTCTTGGTGGCATCCAGATCCTTTAAGATAATAAGCTTCCCATGGCTCCGGCTTACTCTGTCCAGATATAGCATCTCCACAATAGGTAGGTGCGAGGCACTGCCCTGCTTCTTCACTATAGCCCCATGAGGTCTTGTCACCCCCGTTTCACGGGCGAGAGGCTGGGATCACGCAGGTGGTTACGGGAGAGCCAGGACGTGGATCCCGCCAGCGCAGAAGCTCGTGTCGCCACCAGGCTTCCACCGCCTAACAGATGTGAAAGGATCTCTGGTTTTTGTTGCTGTGACTTTTCAAAACTACATCACCCTCTGGGGAATAAGAAAATAGTCTAAGACATATAGATTTGTCAAAACTCACTGAAGTGTACCCTTAAAATGGGTGCACTTTATTGTGCATAAAGTATTGCCATGATAACGCTGATTTTTTTAAAATATTCTAATCAAAAAGCTAGACCTGATTTGGAAAGCTTTAATTAGAAGACCAATAAAGTCGTGACGGAAGCCGTTACTAATCAGACAAGAGCCGAGCCTTTCCATAATCTTTTCATTTAATGACTTTGTTTTCTAAGCTATTTAAAAATGGAGTTATTTTACTTTGATTTTCATCCCTAGGGAAAGGAAAGCCTCTTCAACGCAAGATTAAGCCACCTAAGAAGCAAGAAGAAAAAGAAAAGAAAGGGAAAGGAAAGCCACAAGAAGATGAGCTGAAGGACTCTTTGGCTGACGATGACAGCTCCTCCACCACCACAGAGACCTCCAGCCCAGACACAGAGCCACTTCTCAGAGCGGTAGGAAGCTGATTTTAAGCACAGAGCCATAGAGAGAAAGGAATGTCTCTCATAGGTGGTGGTTTCTCACAGAGAATTAGTGTCTTATATCCAACATCCGCCCATGTCCTCAGGCGGCGTTTTCAGGGTGCACAGGGAAAGCTCAGTGGCGTCCCAGCTCCATCGTTGCCCTGTGGAAACCTGATGAGGCTCAGGGCGCAAATGTCTTCATTTCCCCCAAGGAAGAACATTTGGAAACATGTTAATAAAGTGAAATCGTTAGAAACACTGCTTGAACGGTAGGGGATGTCTAGAATAGTAATTGCTCTACCTCGAGAAATTTGATTCAAAATGTAAGTATCCAAGGAAGAGAGAGGGACTTGTACCACTTGAGTGACAGTGGTCTCTTCTGGTGTGTCAGTGCTAGCACCTGTTAGGAGCAGGGCTTCAGTAGCAGCTCACTCCCCAGAGGGTGGCCCAGAGAGAGACCCCAGATTCCCTGAGTGGTCACCCAGACCTGAGTCCCTGCCCAGCCCAGCCCAGCCCACTTCGAGAAAGCTCCCTCATTCCTCAGAGCCCTCCACTCACAGGCTGGTCAGTCACTAGCATCAGAAGCAATACTGTAAAACGCCTGGCACGTAGTAGGTGTCGTGTCGTTGGCCTCAGAAACAATATTGTAAATGCCTGACACGTAGTAGGCGCTGTGTCAGCATCAGAAACAATACTGTAAAATGCCTGGCACGTAGTAGGTGTCATGTCATTAGCATTAGAAACAATACTGTAAGACGCCTGGCACGTAGTAGGTGTTAGAGAAATGGAGGGTCCTTCTGTGTGAATATGTCACTGCTGTGAATATGTCAAAGAATATGAGTCCTGAGCGGTGCACAGGCAGGGGTATGACTCTGCTTTGGCATTTTTATTTTTAGATAAATATAGTTCAAATTAAGAGTGGTCCTAATGTAGCCCTGAACGTTGTACACCAGAGTTTCTTTTTCAGTTCTAACCTGCTCATCCACGGAGTCATTCTTTCAACATATCCAGCAGTGTTGTCCACTGACATTAATTTTTAAAGTAAAATTTATATCTAACTTGTGTTTCATGGCAACGGCCTTCCTTTTTGCATTCCCTCACTTTGTTAGCTCTGTGTCTCCTCGGTACAATTGTTAGTGTAATCTCAGCATTTTCAATTCTATGACTGGGCATTTGGGAACTCTCGGCTGTCTTCAGAACATGCCCTCACATCCTTCTCTGACTTTCCTGCCTCTCTCTCCAGCCGCACCCGGCTGCCACGTTCTGCTTCCCCTCTCTCCTCTCTCTGTCCACACCGCCCGTGTCCTTCTAGACACAGCTTAGCACGCACCTCCCCAAGGCCTCGTGCCCACTGTCCTTTCCCTCTGCTGTTCTCACCCCTCCTCCTCGGCACTCCTGCATCTATGTCATGTGCTTGTATTTCTTTGTGACTGATCTGTTTGCTGCTACATGTACTTTCTTCCCAACTAGTTTACAAACTTGACAGGTCATTTTCTCTAACCCTCTTCTCCCCATTCATGAAACACATTTATTGAGCACCTGAGTGCCAGGCCTTGTGCTTGGTGCTTGGGAAGCAACAGTGCACAGGAAGACTGTCCTTGTGCCCAGCAAGCTCACGGTCCAGAGAACTCATGGTGTGATGTGTTCAGGAAATACTTCTGAATGACTCAAAAGAGTCGCAGAGCCCTGTGGGCAGAAGGGGCATTTTCGCCCTCCCTGATTATTCAGTCGTGACAGTTATAAGGTCCCCCTGGTGTGATATGCCAAGGGGCCAGGCCCTCTCGAGGCCCAGGCTGCCTTGAGGACCACAAATCCCGAGGCTGGGCGGCTGGCGAATGGCTGGCTTCCCCCGCTCCTCACTTCCCTCCACCCCCAGCTCCGTCCCTTTGCTGACTGCCTCTCCTGTCTCTCCTGCTTCTCAGACCTCCTGTGGTGAAGGACAGGGCTTGTTTTTCCATCTGTCTTGTGCGTGTTCTTGCTACACACAGTGCACAGCCGCCTCCACGTGCAGCTCAGCAGAGACGTTCCTGAGACGCGTCCACCGATCTCACGCTCAGGCACACCAATGTCGAATTACTATATACATGTGTAAATGCTGTTTATCTTGTCATGGGCCAGGAGCAGCGGTTGGCAGACCAAGTGACAGCACTGCTGTCACATGCAGGTTAGCTGTGGCCTCCCCAGTCCAGGCTCCACACTGCAGCCAGGCCAGGCTGCTCTTCCCTGCTCCAGAAATGGCCAGACGTACATGTGGAGCTCTGGCAGGTGTGTGTGTCCCTCCGGACTTCAGAGTCCTTGGGGAATGGGCCTGGGCCCTCTTGGTGACTCCACAGCCCGGCACCAGTACTGTTGGATAAGGGGTGATAACTGAACCCCTTCCCACCGATAGTGACAGCAGTTAGCATTAAACCACCACAACACTATTGACAACTGGGATGGAAGGATCAGGTTTGAACACACTTCATGACTTAACTGTTTTCTTGCCTCGGATTTTCCTCAAGCTCAGGATTAGGCACATTGCTAGAAGCGTTTAACTTTATATTGTAGTCTTTGCACCTCTTTTTTGTAAATAAAGACAAGGTTTTGCTCTTTAATACTTAAAAATAAGAAGCTACCAATTTGCTGCTGTCACTGCCACCACCACCCACTCCACCTAAGATACAAGTTAAAATGACATTTTTTAAGTAACTCAGACCCACCAGAACATAATCATAATAAATCAAAGAAGGCTGAAAACTTGGTAGAGCCACAGTAGTTAAAGATAGATTTGAAGAAAGGATTTCATCATTTTTACATGTATGGTATATGTATCTGCTCCACATTTGGGTTTTGCCTGCACCTTCAGATAAGGCTAATCTCAGTCATTTTTTGTTAATCCTTCTCAGCAATTTAAGTGTAAATTTTTTTACAGGATACAGAAAAACAAAAGGGAAAACAAGCCATGCCCGAAAAGCATGAAACTGAAATGTCTCAAGTGAAGCAAAAAAGCAAAAAACTCTTAAATATTAAGAAAGAAATCCCAACAGATGTGAAACCCAGGTGAGGAAAATAAATAAGGGCAGAGAAATATAAAGCGTATAAAAGGAGTTACTGGTGAAATCCACGTAACATCTTGGTTATTGGTGGTTTTTTGTTCTGTTCTGTTCTGTTCCAGGAAAAGCCATGCACTACCTCACGTTCCTCATGGGTTTAGAGTTTCTAACAATTCCTCATGTTCACTGTTGTTGACCAGGGACAGCCACGTGCTTCTGAGGTCAGACAGGTAGAAGGCAGAATTAGCAATCTGCTGTGCAGTGTTGGGAGGGCAGTTCAGGTTGGTAATGCATTCCCAAGCAGACAGCCTTTTGTTTCTGCACCTTGGATGGCCTAGCTCCAGGTACGAACAACAGTCTTCTCAGGTAGAGCTTTTAATCTGCTGAGTCACTAACCCAGAGCTCCAGTTGGGATCTAGAATTCTGTGCCATAAAATTCGGAAGGCATTGTTCTTACTTGAAAAGCTTTCAGGGCAACTATTACCTTATCAGGCAGTTCTTCCATAAAATACTTGAGTTCAGTCCCCATGGGGCTGGACTTTGGTGGGCTCTACCGGAGCTTACTTCACTCAAGTGAAGGAATGGTTTGAACCACTGGGTTATTAGCCGAGGTTGCCAGTGCCCTTCCTACTTCATCATTCCATCAGCGTGGAAGCCAGCGTGTCCTTGTGAGCAGGGCTCAGCAAGCATTGACCCAGCAAGTCTAAGGAATTGGGTACCACCTAAAAAGACACAGCTTGTTTGTCCCCATTAGAATTGGCCTTAGGTTTGTGGAAGGTACATTCTTGCTCTGATTTGGGAACCATCCTTGAGCTCTAAGACACACCAACCACCTAGACGCTCCTTTGGTGAGACAGCTGAACTCGTAGCAGTCCATTCTGTGGAACCAAAAGCTAGTAAGGTAGCGACAGCAGCTGTAAACATTTTAGCCTTATCCCTGAAACTTTCTTAATAAAATAATACAGCATGTAACAGTGATTAGTGGTAGATTATTTTACCCTAAAATGTACTCTTTTGTGCAAATTGTTAGTCTGAGTGAGTGAGTCCCACAATTTGTTGAGAATAGAATTGGCGGTTAGAAGGAATGTCAGGTGAAATGACGGCTGACCATTTGGCCGTGGGTGGGGTAGGTAAGACCACTGCTTTGGAACAGGAGCTTGAGCCCACCTGGACTTCTGAGAGAAGGAGACCTGGGCACTCATTGGTGTTGGCGGCCCAGCTCCATGGGCAGGAATTACACTGCTGCAGTGGCCAGGGGTGGTTCTTCTCAGCCTTTGTCAGATTTTTAAAGTATATGGAACTGATAAATCCAGATTTTGAAAGGCCCTAGTTTTTCCTTATGCAGAAATAATTCTTATGAGCACAGATTTTAAAACATACACTTCTAAGAATTGTCTTGTAGGAGCCATTCCATAGGTGACAGTGTCATCAGCTCTGTCTTGCTTGTCATCCCTGATGCCTGAGCTCAGTATCCAAGACATAATATTTTTAAAACAGATAGCATGCGCCCCTCTTCTGCTGACGCCTGTTGTATTCTAACTTACTATGAAGTAAGTTGACCATTAGCAGATTTGAATTTGAAAAGTTTGTAAAAGATTTCATTTGTTTGTCACTAACTTTGCAAGGATTTGGGTTCCATGGTAAACCAAAAGCTAGAGTGGCCGGTTTTCTTTCTACCTGATCAAGGGACAATTAGGCTGATAGCCTATGTTCTCTCTAATACCATTACCAGAAGACTGTACATTCTTCTGCAGAGAACTGTACATTGTCTTCTAATCTAATTTCTTCTAAAATTGTCTTTTGTAACTAGGGAAATCCATATGCAACCTAATCTTCTAATCTCCTTAATCTAATCTCTTTAATCTCACTGATTTTATTAATGTGTTTTTCTGAACTCAGGGATAAAAGTTATTGATAGTAAGAATTTATTAGTGCATCAATCAAATATGCAGTTAAACAAATAGACTGTTTTGGTTTGTTTTTTTTAAGTAAAGAAAAGTTGCCCCTCTGGATGGATTCATTCCCTGCCTGCCACTCTGTTATGCTAGTGGCTGTCATTTAGGTAGAGCCATTGCTAGTTCTAGCATCAGTGATACAAGAAATGAGTGTCATCTAATAAGAGGGGCTCTTGCTGGGCACATACACGATTCCACATACCTGAAAGAAGTATCTGCACATAAAAAACCTATCATTAATAAGACCCATATTATTACTTTCTTTTGAAAACTTTATCTGATGAAGAATAAGTTTTTATTTATATATCTTCTAATATTAATAGAATCCCTGGGCCTAGCTCACATTTACTTCATCAAAAATTAGTTTCAGCATATTATCAGTATTATTAGAATGGTATGTTATGTCATCTCTAGGCCAGAAGGCTGAAGGAGAAAAGGCCTAAACCCTAAAACATTGAAGAATTCCCCGGAGGAGGGCGGAGGCAGGGTCTTCTAGCCTTGGCAGCGCCCCCCACAGCTCCAGGAGCTGACTTCAGATCGGCTGTTCCCTGAGGGTGTGCCGCCTGGGGCTCGGAGGCCGGGATCGGGACCAACCATTTTCGCAGCTTCTGCACCGGAACAGTGGAGCTGAGGCCTCTGGGAGTGTGGGTTTAGGTCCCAGGTGCCAGGGAATGGGAGCTGGAGATCAGGCTGTGAAAGGGCTTCTGCCAAGCCCCCTGGTTAGGACACCAGCTAGCCGTTGAGCCTTCTGTTTCCGTTGATTTGAATCAATGTTTTGCATGCTTATATTATAAGTACAACTCTCTGAGATAAGCAAAATAAGTTTAGTAGCTGACTGACGGCACTGTAACAGTCTGCTTGACCAGCAGGCGCCAGGCCCGCCCAAGTCCCAAGGACGCCCCTGCACGCTCACGGGCGCCTTCCGGCCAGCCTGCCGGGCAGCCCTGGCCATCCCAGCCACGCTCTGGACCGCGCCCTAAGTGCTCTGCCTCTTCCCCAGGAAGGCGCACGTACACCACGTATTTCCGTGATTAATACCACGTATAATGCCACGTGTTACATGAGCACCTCCTGGCTGATTCTTCCTTTTAACAAGAATCACTTAAGTTAGCTCTTACCTGTTTTATTCAGAAGCCTTAAAAATTGTTTCTTGATGGAGATCTTCTGACTTACTTAATTTGGGAACATATAAACCAGTGAAAATAAAATAGTTGTCTGGCACCTTCTTTGTTAAAAGCCAATTAATTTTTTCAGTGGCACAGAGTTAAGCTTTATATAAATAGACAGTTGCCCACACTTACACCAATGTACTTTTCTTAAAAATAACTCACATATACACCATCACCTCCTCTTCCACCAGAGAGCTAGGTGTCAATGTCAGGGAGCCTTTGGTTTTTAAAAACGATGGAGTTTTTAAATAGCCCTATAAAGCAGAAGAGAAAGAAGGACAGAAGATTTACAGAACTGTAGCATTAATAGTCTCCCCCTTAAAGATTTAGTAGATTTTTTTTTTTCACTTCAGTTTGTTATCCAGCCTAAAATTCTACTTATTTGGCTAAACTGAAACCTTTTGGGTTTTTGGTTAGCTCTTTTATTGATTCCAAATATAATACCTATTTAGTATAGAAAATTCAAGAAATTTAGAGAAAGAAAAAAATGGAAAAAGTCCTTTAACCCCAAAATCTTTTAAAATTTTTATAAATAGCCTCCATTAAAAGTGTATTTATTCTATTTACATATTTGATCCTCTGAATTTTGGGGTGTGGGCAGAGGATGCTGTGGTGACTCTGGACCTTCCTGACATTTGAAACCTTATGTAAATCGATCCAGTGGTAAGCCCTGTCCTGGAACCTAGCAGACATCAGCACTTCAGAGGAGTGAGAACTTGGGGTTTCCAGGGGGTAGTGGAAAGAAGATGATGACAATGTGGCCATGAAGAGTTTGACAAGGAGCTGGGAAGGTCACATGGCTGTTAGATCCCACACCTGAGGTTGGGAGGCAGGAAACCCAGAGACACATCCACTTGAGAATGTCCACGTCAGCAGGTAAACTCTGTAGGTCTTTAAGGAAGAGCATGCTGTGAGCTCAGCCTTGACCATGGGTGGAGAGCAGTCATGGTTTCCAGAAGAATTGTCTAAGATTCTCTCAGCCTTCCCCAGAAAACATCCTTCCTTCCCAGCTCCGTGACTTGTCAGCAGGCATCCCAAGAAGCAGCTTCTTCACCTTGCTGCCTTGCAGAGGCCCTCTGCACGATTAATGTCTCTTAAAGATACTAACAGAAAAACTGCTTCTCTCCAAGCAGAGTTTAACACCTTCTTCACTGGGCTGTGGAAACTTGAATAGCCCATCCTCACACCACCCATTTTGCCTTGGCTGACAGGAGGTTCAGAGGCTAAATCTTAGGCTTACCCGAAAACCTTTTAGCAAGTATGTACAGACTAAATAAATAAATTAGGAGAAAATTGAAACTTTTTTGCCTGGGATTAGTCTTGAATTCAAGAGTAAGGAAGAAAATCCATCTCATCCTGCTCACCCTAGACCTTAGGCAAATAACTACAGTCCTGCCCCTCCCCAGGGCTCCAGGGGTTTTGTGGGTAGCCCAGAAGCTTAGCCCTTGTTCAGGTCATAGTTTCTAAGAGAAAAATATGTCCAGTGTTCTGAACAGTAGCAGAACCTTTCAGAGCCTCCATGTTCAAGAATCCTCGACACTTCCTGGCCCCAAAACAGCAAGGCTGTGCTGAGGGCTTCTTTCACGTTATCTGGGGCAGGTGCTCAGTTCATTGTCAGCACCCAAAAAAGCAAAGAGCAGGTCTGCTGAGCAGTCTCAGAAATGATTAGAATTCAGCCAGTCCTACGGCCAGACTCCGGGCAGATCACATCTCGGGAGGCCAGTTTGGTAAGGCATGCCATTGAGGTTGTAAGGTCATTGAGTGCTAATGACTTCTTCAGAAATGAGGGGCACGTTTGACTCTTCCATCATCGGTGATTGTCTTTCAGTTCTTTAGAGCTATCATATACTCCCCCACTGGAAAGTAAACAACGTAGAAATCTCCCCACCAAGATTCCTCTTCCAACTGCATTAACAAGTGGATCCAAATCACGAAATTCCCAGAAAATAAAAGGTATTGTCATTTTACCCATACAGATATTTTCATGATTCGCTCTATTTAACAGTTATTAGTTGTGAGTTATTAGTAATTGGTTAGAAGCAATTTGTTATGTAAGATAGAGGCTCTGTTCTCATCCTTGTCTCCTCATTAGAAGGTTCGATTAAATAGGCCCAAAAGAAAGGAATCGCTCTCAGTTGACAACTTTTTTTTCCCTGATGTTTGTACAGGTACAAATCATAAGTTAGTGGATAACAGGCCACCTGCCCTAGCAAAATTCCTCCCAAGCAGTCAAGAACTAGGCAACACGAGTAGCTCAGAGGGTGAAAAAGACTCTCCTCCGCCGGAGTGGGATTCCGTGCCAGTTCACAAACCTAGCAGCTGTAAGTACCGGGACCTGAGCCCGTCTGGGCGTTAAAGGAGGCCCAGCATGAGGGGCCTGCAGGAGCCAGCGGGAGCCCATTGTCAAATTCTCTAGCCAGGTGTTGAACTGTCGGGAGCTTGGAATCAGCCTGGTGGGAAATTTACACCCGAGAAATCGGCGCACAGTGCCCCTCGGGGCTTGCTTTCCTGGGAACCACTGTACAAAGTGGAATGATGGCAGGACTGACGAGTGCTCCCAGAACCGTTTGCTTTATAAAGGCACTCGGCAGTCCTTCACCTAACCAGCTTCTCCGTTCACAGCGAGCTTGTTCTTGTAAAAATTCAGCTTATTCTCAGCTTTACCATATCTTTTACATAAACAGCCTATGTGAAAGTTTCATTGTTTTTCCCACTAGTTTTCTTGGCCATTCATTTCTCAGTGAATGGAGAGAGTAGCAGCAGTCTACCCTAGTAAGACAGAGAGCCTTGCCCTGGAGACGCTGAGATCTGAAGAGGGAGGGGCCTTGTTCCAGGGACTTGGGGCCAAGAACAGTCCCAGCCTAAGGACTGAAGGCAAAATCGGGAGAGCAGCCAGATGGCTCAAGGAAAGGGAGGATGGCGATGAGTGAGGGACTGAGGCACCCCTGAGTCTCAGGTGAGGGCACAAAGCCTGGAAATGCAGGTGAGCTGTCCATTCAGCACTCCTTCTTTTACACTTGCACCTATTTAAGTACATGCTGGGAAGAGAAGCTCTGTATTCACACTTGGAGCTTCCATTTGCTGTGAGACTTTCTAGTTCCTTTTAGTACTGGTTTTGGCTGAGATGAGATACAAATCCTAAGGCCTTGGTCATTCAGGAAGTCTCAGATGAGTCTCTGAGTGTCCGTATGTGCAAGCTGAATTGCAATGATGGGCACCTTTTGGTTCCTTAGATCCCCTGTGAGGTTTCAGCTGGACATTGGTTCTTGGATTAGATGTGGCGATTTGGGAAATTCCCCATTAAACAGGGACCACTTGGACCACCAAGGAAAGCTCCTTTTTAGCATGTCCAGATTACTGGTTTCATTGGGTTGTTCTGAGAGCCAGTAAAGCAGACATCAAGCTCCACTGGTGTAAGTGGTGATGGAGGGAGGGAGGGGCTGTCCACCAGCCAGGGAGTCTTCCAGAGTTGCCACCCGGCGGCAGTGAGGCCCATTGACTCCTTTAGAGGAGAGAGGGGCAGGGATAACAGGATCCAGCCCTGAAACAGCAGGGATGGCCTGGAGAAGAACATGCTGGAAAGGCTCAGTACTGCGGGCTTCCAGTCACGTTCCCAGGTTCATCCAGGAAGATGAGCCGCTGTCTCTCGGAGCAAGGTCCTCAGGACAGGCCCTGTGACACGAACCTGTGGCTTTGCCCATGGAGAAAGTGCCTTGTTCCTGAAGGCCCACATCTGCACCTTAGACTGGACCCAAGTCCTGTGACCCCTCTGCTCGCCCAGCCAGCCTTGCTGGGCGGCTCTAGCAGGGCCTCACTGTGTGCCTGCTATGGCTGTATGAGGCCAGCAGGCGCCAGGCAGGCCCTCCAGCACGGGCACCGCTGCTGTGCCCCACCCCACTTCCTCATCTCCTGTGCTCGCCTCTCCTCCCTTTGGTATTTTATCTTGCTTAGACCTCCTTCAGCCCTCCGAGCACCCTGACAGCAGGGCTGACCTGCTCGTTCCCCGAGGCTTAGTGTATGTGGCCACTCCAGACCAGCCAAGCCAGGGTGTGGCTGCAGTCCCAGAGGGCGACTCTGCGGCCTCTGTCCCAGGCAGTGCTCCACACAAACGCGAGGCCAACAAGATTGTCCTTGAATAATTTCATGGTTTACAGACAATAAAATAAAGGGGTTATTAAAATTGACAACAGAAAAAGTTCACATGTGAGCGAAAAGTTCTCTAATTGCACATGCCCTGTGCTGTTTTTAGTCTCCCCGTTCCCCATCTTCTCTTCCTGCTTCAAGCTTTGTTCCATAAGGTCTTTTTCTAACTTATCTCACCTTTCCCTGTTTGATTTACTGAGTGAGTCTGCAGCACTGAGTGCTATGAAACACATCCAGCTGAAGGAAAGCTGCCCCAGAGAGGAGCTCACCCGTGACGGGCACGCTTGAGAGCAGGGTGGGGCTGGCAGTCACCAAGTGGGGCCTGTTACGAGTGGGGGGCAGTTGACAAAGGGACAAGTTACTTGTGATGGTAGCAGGAGGAGGTCAGAGAAGGTACACAGGAGGTGGCTAGTGAAGGGCCAGGGCAGATGTGTGAGTAGTTTTCCTGCCAAGCAGGTGCAATCTCAGATCAGCACACTGCCTCGAAGCCTTCAGGGGAGGGCAAGCGTGAGTGCAGAGATGAGGCAGAGTTCACAGGTAGATGGCACCTGGGAGGGCCAGCTCGGAGCAGGCAGTGGAGCAAACGGGGAAGGGGGTCTCCTCCTAAGCGAGGGTGAGGCTGGGAGGGTTGGAAACAAGGTGGTAAATCAGGTGCCAGTGCCACAGAGGAAGGAAGGAGAGAATTCCTGGGGTAGGTAGTAGGTGGTGCTAAAGGTAGGGAACGAATAGCAGGGGCTGCAAAGAGAAGGGCTCTTTGCTTGGCGCTGCCATAACTGGGGTCTTGATGTGGTCACGGAATGTGCAGCCTCATCCTGGCTGTGAGGTGGGACAGCGTTTACTCCTTATTAGGCAGGAATCACAGGGGAACCAGAGGTCAGCCAGGAGGGGCCCAGAGGTGGCAGGACCCAAGCTGGGGCAGAACTGTGCCGGGCAGGGATGAGAAGCACGGGGTGACAGGGCTGGCAGGTAATGCTAGGGCAGTTGTTGGGAACCGGGCAGCCTCCACCTGAGGCACAGCCCCTCCTTACCCAGGCCTGCACAACGGTGAGGGCAGAATGAATCATTGATGACGCTGAGCTGTCTTCTGAGAAGTTGCCTTAAAGGGCAGCAGAAGTACACTCGGAGCTTGTATACTTGCAGATGGACCAAGAGCGGGTTCTAGGAGGGGCGCCCTCAGGGGGTCAGAGCTGAGGAGTGCTTAGCCTGGGCTGCCACACCTGCCACAGGTATAACTTGTGGGAAGGCACAGAGAATCTTTTTGGTCCCCAAGCAGTGGCTTTCTCTGCCCGTCCCTGAAGAACGTGGAAATTCCTCCTCCCTTGCCCGAGACGGGAGCAGTGGAGGAGAGCAGACCTGTCAGGAAGATCCTCAGAACACAGCAGAAGCCCTCGTCCTGTAGCCCCCACAAGCCAGCGCACAGAGGCCGCCCTCCCTCCGACCCCGGAAGCCTCTCGGGTGTTCACACAGAGGCTTTCCTTGTCTTTTCCTCTGTAGAAGCTCTTGCGTTGTGGATAGTGTTGGAGGAACATCCAAAGTGACAGATTTTGAAGAGTGAAAGTCAAACTATGACATTAACAAGACCTTTTGTTTTTAATCTTCCAGCTACTGATAGTCTTTATAAACTTTCTCTGCAAACCCTCAACGCAGACGTTTTCTTAAAACAACGCCAGACCTCACCAACACCGGCCTCTCCCTCACCACCCGCCATCCCGTGCCCCTTCACCTGCCGGGGCAGCTACAGCAGCATCGTCAACGGCGGCCCCGGCAGGTAGGCACCTCTGCCGTCTCTAAGACCCTGGAGCTGGCTGCCTTCCCTGAAGCGCCGCGTGGCTGCAGGCTGCTGGCCGCTCTCATCTTGCATGAGCCACTTTGTGGCTCTCACTCTCCCTTCTTGCTGCAGCTCTGCCCCTAGCCCCAGCAGTGGCCCCATTCCTGTTCTGAGACACTGGTTTTTAGCGCCAGTGGACTGAGAACCGCGTGGTTTAGCTTGTTGGAACTCTGTTCCAATTCAGGAGCCAGTAGGCAGGACGCACTCTAAACAGGAGCTCACGGCAGTCTCTGTGGCAGGGGAGTGGGCCATGGGCCACTCCGCTCCAGCCGTTTTGCGGGCTTTGCCTCTCTGCATCCTCCCAGCTGGGGTTTGTTTGGGTCATGACCCCTGCTTTACCACGGGGAAAGCCCCTGGGCTCCCGGCAGGACCCTTCAGCTTTGTAGCTGTTTCCTTATTGCTGAGATAGGCTGCCCTGCCCCTGGGCCTGAAGGAGAAGGGGGCTTTCCAAGAGCCAGGTCCCTCTGGCTGGGTGGACCCATGTCCCCTCGCCAGGACCCCTGTTTGCTGCCCAGTAGTCCTCTTCACTGAACTGTAGCCTTTGTGGTCGCTGATGGTGGGTCCTGCCCTCGTCAAACAAAAGCGACCTTTATTTTCTTAACTTGCCCCAAGAAAGCTCTTATTTTCCATCTGATTAAACAGTTTTCGGGCCAAGAGCCTTTTCCTAATGGAGCCAGCCTGTGCTCTCTGAGCCTCCTGGGCTCTTTCCAGGCCCTTGCACAGTGAGGGCTCTGGGGTCTTCGTGGCAGGGGCGCGGACCAGTCGCAAGTTCTCTTCTCTGCTTCTTCCTTCCAGTGACCCTAAAACAAAGCAGCCAAGTGGCAGCAAGCACAAGTTGACAAAAGCAGCCTCGCTCCCTGGCCAGAACGGCAACCCCACCTTTGCTGCAGTCACAGCCGGCTACGACAAGAGCCCAGGTCAGTGACTTGGCTCGGCAGGCCCGGCGCACCGCGTCAGGCCTGGGCGGTGGGGGCCTGGGCTGGGCCTTTGCTTGATTCTGATTCTGCTGTTACAGGTGGAAATGGCTTTGCTAAAGCTTCTTCAAACAAAACAGATTTTCCCAGCAGCCTTGGCCTTTCGCACACTCCTGTGGACAGCGATGGCTCAGACAGGTACAGCAGGCAGCCCTCATTAGAAACTTCCCGTGTCATGTGCTTCGAGGCGTTTTGATCACAAAAGAAGGCGTTTGTCCAAGTGGTCAGGCTCCTCTGAACTGCTTACCCATTTTCAAAGGGGAGAAGCATTTCCGTAAAGGAAGCTTTGTCTGCTGGGCGGAAGCAGAAGAGCCCACGCAGCCCTCATGGGTGCGGCCTTGCAGCGGGGGGAGATGTGTGTCCCCCACTTTAAATCTGTTCTCATTCTTCTCCTTTACCGTGGTCTGTTGTAAGAGAGGATGTGATTTGATCACTAAAAATAGAAGAACAAAAATGTATTTGAGAAGAAGGAAGTGGGGACAGATACAGGCAGCTCTCAGTGGACTCCTGGGCATGCCACCTTCCTGACCAGCGGAGCCCCTTGCTCCTCGGGTCTGCCTGGTGTGTGCAGAGGTTCCCAGGTCTCAAACAAGCCTTGACTGTATCTTCCACCGCCAAAGAGTAAACCCAAGGAAAAAAGATCTGCTTGAAACCTGGCTCTCAGCTAGTGGTAGGCGATGAGGAGCTTGGAAAGCCTCTGGTTTAGAACCATCTTTCAGCTCTTCCTTTGTCTGTTTTAATGTTTGAGTGCCCCAGTTCAAGCGGTGTCTCCTAGTTGTGCGGGTGCACCTAATGGATCTGTTTTCACTAACCGTCATACGTTTGTGTTTGTTGTATTTTCCTCTGTGGTGTAGCTCGGGTTTGTGGAGCCCCGTCAGCAGCCCAAGCAGCCCCGAGTTCACACCCCTCAACTCGTTCTCGGCCTTTGGGAATTCTTTTAATCTAACTGGTGGTGAGTGTTTAACCCAAGACCTGCAACCGATAAGCCTGTGGACTGAGAAGGAAGGGAGGCAGGGCTGCGTTTTGTGTTGGAGAAATACTCTGAAATAGAGAGGGGCGTATGATCATCGTTTTCGTAGGCAGTTGTTAAGAACACATTTCTTTGTACCTGCAGTCAAGCTCCAGTAAGACCTACAGACCGATTTTAGGGGCACAGGTTTTGTTCTTGCTCTTCTAGACTGGTTTCTGGGAGCCTGGCCAACGCGGCACCTCAGCGGTGTCTGTGCCCAGGGCACAGCACGGTGGCCCCCCTGGAAGGAGGCAGGAGCTGCCCTGGGGGGGGGTCTCTCCTCCTTCCTCACGCCCACCCTGCTGCACCTTAGTGTGTAGGCGCGCCAGGAAAGGAGCCTGTGTCTCGGGCCATGCCGCGGCTCCTCCTGTTTTTATTCTTTCTGTCCTGAATGAGCAACAACAATGGAATTTTGCATTAGCTATGATGATCATATTAGAGTTGGGAAATATTTGCATTTTGATGTCATCTAATAAGAACGGGCACAGTATTCTAATCGTGCTACGTGCTCGAGACCCAGGGTAGTGGTGGGCATTGAGGAAGTGGGACGGGAGCCGCTGAGTGAAGTTCCCATCTAGATTACCATTGCAAAATAAAATGTAGACTTGTTTATTATGTCCTCATATTCAGAAGTTTTCAGCAAACTTGGGTTATCTCGATCGTGCAATCAGGCGTCACAGAGAAGCTGGAATGAGTTTAGCAGCGGCCCTTCCTACCTGTGGGAAGCTCCAGCGACGGACCCCGGCCCTTCCTGGCCGGCCAGTTCAGGCTCCCCGACCCACACGGTTTCAGTGAGTACTCAGAGCCGGGGGCCTGGGCGTCACCCATTACTGCCACCCCCCGTCTGATGGCGCCTGATGTGTCTGTGAACATAGCGCTTTCATGCTGTCTGCACTGCTGTGTCTCATACACTGCCAGGTGGCCCATCGGAGCTCCTCACAGCCATTGGCATCAGGAAGCCGTAGGAAGGACAGCTCCGCAGCTCTGTGGGCTCTGGATCCTCTCCCACGAGAACCAGGGTCGTCCTCACCTGTCCTGCCCTGAGGACAGCTGTGGGGACAGCTTTGGTGCCTCCCCATGCAGGGTCAGGCGGTTACCGAGTGCTCACTCAACTTGCTGCATGGCATAGCCCCTCTGCCCCCCAGAAGCAAGCTGGGGAGTTTTATTTTGTTTCTGAGAAGCAGCTGTTTCTTAGCTTGAGATTTTCTAGTGTGCATTTGTTTGTTTCTCAGCTAAATTTTTCTGCAAAGGTCATGCTCCAAAAAAAGTATTCTGACCAAGGAAAATAAGTGGTTTCAAATTTCACAAAATTAGGGCAGGAAAATATGATCCTAAAATTAAAACCTCACTGCGACTACTTCTTTGTTCTTAAGAAAACTAAATCAGACACTCGAGGTTTAATGGTAGATATTTTAACTTCACAGATTGCAGAGTTTGGTCTTCACTTGTAATCACAATGGCTTCAGTTTGAAAGCACCTTACCTGTTCTCTGGAACAGCGATCCACGAACTTTCTGTGTGGCTCCGTGGTCTGTGTGGCGAGGAAACCTCGGCTCTGCTGTCGTGTTGCAGAAGCAGCCACGGCATAGGGAAGCGGACGGGCTCGGCTGGGTGCCAGTGGGCCGTGTCTTTACAAAGACAGGCAGGGCTGCATCCTGCCCACTGGCCATAGTTTTCCAGCCCTGCTTTAGAATACCAGAACCATCCGCTCAGACTCTGGGAAGGCTATATATAAAAAACATTGTTCTGAAGTAAATTAACAAGCAAATCTGTGGCCTGGCCCCTATTTTTAGCATAGCCATAGCCACGTTAGCAACCCCCGCTCCCCCGTCTCGGTCCCGGCGCTCACTGCTGTGTGTTTCCCACTCTGTCGCAGTCGGTCCTTGGCAGCACCAGCGGCCTGTGGCCCACCGCCCCATTCAGCAGCTCCATCTGGTCCAGCCACCTTAGCAGTGCCCTGCCTTTCACGACTCCAGCAAATACGCTCTCCAGTATGGGCCTCGCAGGCACGGAAAGCCCCCCTGCTCCTCCCGCTCCTCCCGCCTCCCGGCCGGCCTATGATTTAGGACAGACCTACAACCCCTGGAGGATATGGAGCCCCACAATCGGAAGAAGAAGCTCTGACCCTTGGTCTAATTCACACTTCCCTCAGGAGAATTGAAATTAGGCCAAAAACAAAGGTGGGATTCCCTCGTCTAGATCATGACATGCCAGTTTCTGAGACACCTGTTTAAGGCTCTTCCTGCCGTCTCTTCCCACGCCTCACCCTCCTCACCGTTGCAAAACAGGCTCAAGCAGGGCAGGCTTGTACCACTTGCTTCTTTCAGATCTTTCTTGCAATTATGATAATATGAGATTTGCTGTTGTGCTTTTAGAGAGACGTCTGGACTTAGCCACAAACCCTTTAAGACCTGTACATCTGAAAACCTTACCTGTTATCACGTTTTTACCACCTATTTCCATTATTTTTCCATTCTTTATCTGTATAAACACAAATTTGACAGCTAAGGAAATAATTTGAGTTCATTCAAAGTCCTGACATGTGACAGTTTTATTACATTACCAAGTTTGGTTTTTAATAATTTCACTATATTATTTGCCAAGATCTAATTTTAAAAATGTACAAGGACTTTGTGCCGAAAAATAGAGTATTTTTTTAAAGTAAGGCTGTCTTGATTTCAAAACAGATTATAGAAATGTGAGGCCACACAGGAACAGTGAATGAATGTAAAAACATTCGATCGAGACCATATGCATTTTCTGTGCTGTTTGTACTTGAGGTATGGTAACATTTGTATACCTGAATTTATTTTAAAGAAGAACCGAAATGCACATAGCCAAGTCTTGAGATACAAGATTGAATGTGTATTTCTTAAAAATACAACTTTGTGTTGTACTTTGAAATAAATGATGCTTTTTTCAAAAGCCTTGAATTGTTTTGTTTTATTTACACACAAGGTGCATTTATTTGGATTCTATCATTACCTTATTCTAAGGAGTTGACAGGTAAAGGTGATATTTGGCTTATCATGGGTGGAACCCTTGTATTTCCATGGTTATCACTGAAGGTCCGAAGGTCCGTGATAGAAAGTTGCTGGGAAGACAGTTTGGACCATCCAGGAATAAGTATTCCTCTGCCGCTGCCCCAAACAGAAAGCCCCCCAAAACCAGCGCCTGCCAGCGCCTGCCGAGTGCTCACTCTGTGGGCAGCGCCTTGCTGGATCCTTGACGCGGTTGCCTCCTTTAATCCCGGAGCCCTAAGAGGCGGGGGTCCTGTGTCACCGCCCCTTACCCTGAGGGGCTCCTGAGCTGGCAGTGGGCTGAGACACGCCACAGGCGCCCGCCGGCCACGGGGCGCTGCGCCCACCTCACGGTCAGCCTGCAGCCTGGGGCGGCTCCGACGCCGACGAGGGAGCCGCAGGGCGGCGCCACAGGTGCACAGGTGTGCGAGCACAGCAGTTCCCCTGCGCCAGCCCGCGTGACTTCCAAGGTGGAAGTCACCTGTAGAGCTGAGCTAAGCAAAACAATCATGGATGCCTTTTCAAATAGGTTAACTTGATAAAGTGCGTCCAGTTCTATAATTCACAAAGATTCAGTACAGTAACTGCATTGTAATTTACAGACTAACTACATTTAAAAACTTAGACCTCAATTAATTATAAGTAATCTTTAAATGCTGGTAAAGTTTCCTGAAAAGGAAAAGAAAATCGGGTACAAAAACGATTTCAATTTACTCTACTTAGAATGTCAGCTGATTAATAAAATATGTAAATGGCTTTGGATGACACGTTTGTTTTTGCCTTCTCAAAACTTTAACATAATATGAGATAAATGCTCATAAGACATTAGCTTGAGGTTTTGTTTTTTTTTTCATCTGGAATTCTCACGTCTGGAGGAAAAAAGTACAGGCTGATGACTTCTATTATAGATCATCGTCAGCACGCATGGTTGCAGCAGGTCCGTTGTCTGCAGAGCCAGCATAGTGCACGTCAAGCATTAGGTACAACATTCTGGTTTTTGTCTTTTTTTTTACCGGGAGGTCCCGGGGATCGAACCTGGGTCCCTCCATATGGGAGACGGACGCCCAACCATTTGAGCTATATCCGTCCCCCAACGTCAAGCATTAAAGACGAGGTGGGTTTTGTATTTTAAAACATTGTTACAGTTCATTCTAATAAACTTAATAAACTTAAAATATGGTAAATATTTCATATACTGAAGTTAATTATATTTCAAAGCTATAATTTAAAGCTAAATTATTTTATGTTTATATATCTATGTATGCTTAAATGTATACAAATAAAGGTATATTAATAGATCCTTTTTTAAAATTTTCTTACATAATATATACCAAAGGAGTAAAATTAGAATTTGGGTTTTTCATGTGAAATTTAGTTATATTGCACCCAGATTCCTTTTTGTCACCAAATTATTCTGTTACCTCTCAATGGTTTATATGCTTTAATCATTTTGTGAGAGATTGCCCTGATATAATGTTATTTGTTCAGGTTTTAAAATGTTAATTACAGACTTAAATTCACCCTTAAACTATAGACCAATCCCGGAAACTAAATCATCTCAGATAGCTAAAATATTTGACCTCACACAAGCCTGCCAGTTGGCAGAAATGAATGAGCAAATATTTATATTGATTGTAAGTGCATAAATGTTTATTGGCAGTAGTCCATGAAATTTGAACACTTTAGAAACAAAGAGGCTTCTTACCTTGACAAAAACCTATAAAAGTTGGTTAACAAAGATATTTTAAATGATTTGCTGTTGTCTAAGAAACTAACTATTAAAATAAAAGGTCATGCACACACACTCCAATAATAATGGTGACACTTTGGCATACCCCTGTGCTAAAGAAAAGAGCAGCATACGTGCTCACACTGCAAAGAAAAGTCTGAGAGATTCAGAGAGGCTATTCTTGTTTTCCCCCCAAACAAATCAATTTTATTGATACGTATTAATAAAGCATACAATTCATCCAAAGTGTGCCATTAGTGGTATTTGATATAAACACATAGTTGTGTTCTCATCACTTCAATCATTATTAGAGCATTTTCATTATTTCAATAATAAAAACAGACAAAAAATTCATCACCACTCAATCTCTCTACTTCCCCTGCTGTACACAGCTGATATTTCTGGCTATTCTTGCACATTTATTTATTTTTTAAGCAGTTTTATTGAGATATTTTCACATACCATATGGTCTATCAAAAGTGTATAATCAGTGGCTTTTAGTATAATCACGATGTGCATTCATCACCACAAATATTTTAGAACAATTTCATTACTTCAAAAAGAAAAACTCTATACCCCTTGCTAGTCTCCTCTTAATCCCTCTATCTTTTCCCAGCCCTACATAACCACTAATCTAGTTTCATCTTTATTAAAAACTTGATTTATATTTACATTTTATATAAATGGAATCATACAATTCTTAGTACTTTGGTTTCTTTCATCTGCATAATGGAGTTTTTTTGGTCTGATATTAACATAGTATTAACATATTAAGTTTCAAAGAAAAACGATCTTATATATGCAATGTTACCCATATTCATATTTCACATGAGGTCTTACTATGCTATACAGTCCGTGGTACATTTTTTAGCTTTCCTTTTAGTAATATACATGACCTTAGATTTTCCCTTTAAACCACTGTCATATCCATGTAATGCCACTGCTAGTTACAAGCATTATGTTGTGCTTTCTCCTTTTCATTTCCAAAGATTAACACACATCCTTTTTACCAACTCTGTGCAAGTTATCCCTCAGCTTTCCATTCTCTAACCTCATTCTATTTTCCGGTGACCCATATTCAAGTTAATAATTGCATGAGGTTACACAATATATTTAGTTTGTAGTAGAGCAACCATACAGTATTTGTCCTTTTGTGTCTGGCTTGTTTCACTCAACATACTGTCCTCCACATTCATCCAGGTTGTCATATTCTTCACAACTTTATTTCTTCTTACAGCTGCATAATGTTCTATCGTGTGTATAAACCACAGTTTATCCATTCATCAGTTGATGGACACCTGGATTGTTTCCATCTTTTGTCAATTTTGAATAACACTGCTATGAACATCGATGTGCAGATGTCTGTTTGTGTCACTGCTCTCAGTTCTTCTGGTAGTATATAGCCCAGTAGTGGTATTGCAGGGTCACGTGACAGATCTATATTCAACTTCGTTAGAAACTACCAAACAGTCCTCCACAGTGGCAATACCATTCTACATTCCCACTAACAGAGAATAAGTATTCCTATTCCTCCATATGCTCTCCAACACTTGTAGTTCTGTCTTTTTAATAGTGGCCGTTCTATTAATAATAGGTGTGAAATGATATCTCATTGTAGCTTTGATTGGCATTTCCCTAATCGCTAATGATGTTGAACATTTTTTTTCATCTGTGTTTTTTTTTTTTTTTTTTGCCATTTGTACTTCTTCGGACAATTGTTTAATTCAAGTCTTTTGCCCATTTTTAAATTGGGTCGTTTGTCTTTTTAGTGTTGAATTCTAGCATCTCTTTATATATCATGGATATTAAACCCTTATAGGAGATGTGATTGCCAAATATTTTCTCCCATTGAGTCAGCTGCCTTTTCACCCTCTTGACAAAGTCCTTTGAGATGCAAAAGTGTTTAATTTTGAGGAGGTGCCATTTATCAATTTTTTTTTGTTTTGTTTTGTTGCTCATGCTTCGGATGTAAGGTCCAAGAAACTACCACCTACCACAAGATCTTTAAGATGTTTCCCTACACTTTCTTCTAGTAGTTTTATGGTCCTGGCTTTCATATTTAGGTCTTTGATCCATTTTGATTGATTCTTGTATAGCGAGTGAAATAGAGGTTCTCTTTCTTTTGGTTCTGGATATCCAGTTCTCCCAGCACCATTTGTTGAAGAGATTTTTTGTCCCGTTAACATGGCTTTTGTAGATTTGTCGAAAACCAGCTGGCTGGAGATGTGTGGGTTTATTTCTGGACTCTCAGTTTTATTCCACTGATTGATGTGACTATCTTTATGCCAATACCATGCTGTTTTGACCACTGTAGCTTTGTAATAGGTGTCAAGGCCAGGCAGTGAAATTCCTCCCACATCAGTCTTCTTTTTTAGAATGCTTTTGGCTATTTGGGTGCACTTCCCCTTCCAAATAAATTTGGTAATTGCCTTTTCTATTTCTGTAAAGTAGGCTGTTGGAATTTTGATTGAGATTGCATTGAATGTATAAATCAGTTTGGGTAGGATTGACATCTTCACAATATTTAGTCTTCCAATCCATGAACACAGAATATCTTTCCATTTGTTTGGGTGTTTTGTTTTGTTTTTTTTACTTTTAGCATTGTTTTGTAGTTTTCTGCATATAGGTCCTATACTTCTTTGATTAAATTGATTCCTAGGAATTTGAGTCTTTTTGTTGCTATTGTAAACGGAATTTTTTCCCTGATTTCTTCCTCAGATTGTTCAATACTAGTGTACAGAAATATTATTGATTTTTGTGTGTTGATCTTGTATCCTGCCACTTTGCTGAACTCATTTATTAGTTTAAGAAGCTTTGTCATAGACATTTCAGAATTTTCTAAATATAGGATTATGTCTTATGCATATAATGAGAATTTTACTTCCTCTTTTCTCTGTAGATGCCTTTTTTTTTCCTTGTCTAATTGCTCTAGCTTGAACTTCCAGCATAATGTTAAATGACAATGGTGACAGTGAGCATCCTTGTCTTGTTTCTGATCTTAGAGGGAAAGCTTTCAACCTTTCCCCTTTGAGTACGATATTGGCTGTGGGTTTTTCATATATGTCCTTTATCATATTGAGGAATTTTCCTTCTATTCCTATCTTTCAAAGTGTTTTTATCAAGAAAGGATGCTTGATTTTGTCAAATGTCTTTTCTACATTGATCAAAATGATCATGTGGGTTTTTTTTCCTTCAATTTGTTAATGTAGTATATTATGTTAATTGATTTTCTTATGTTGAACCAAGCTGGCATACCAGAAATGAGTCCCACTTGGTTGTGGTATATAAGTCTTTTGATATGCTGTTGAATTCTATTTGCAAATATTTTGTTGAGAATTTTTGCATCTATATTCATTATAGAGATTGGTCTGTAGTTTCTTTTTGTATATTTATCTGGCTTTGGTGTTAGAGATAATTCTTCTCAAAATGCTTGGTAGAATTCACCTATGAAGCAGGTGAATAAAAAAAAAAAATACTATGAAATAAAAGATACAAAAAACTTGCTCTTTGAGAAAGTTACTAAAATTGACAAGCCCTTAACAAGACTAAGAAAGACAAAAATAGAAGATGCAAATAAATAAAATTAAAAATGAGAGAGGGCATATCACCACTGATTACACAGAAATAAAGAGTATCATAAGAGGATACTTTGAAAAATTTTATGTCAACAAGATGGATAATTTATATGAAATGGACAAATTTCTAGAAACACATGAGCAACTTACATTGACAAAGGAAGAAGTAGAAGAACTCAGCATATCTCAACAGTGAGATTAAATTAAACATCAAGAAAAACCCAAAAAAAAAAAAAAAAGAAAAGAAAAGCCCAACACCAGATGTCTTCACAGGTGAATTCTACCAATATTTTTGTAAAGAACTAACACCGATCCTGCTTAAACTCTTTCAAAAATAGAAGTGGAGGGAACATTACCTCATTCTATATGCCAACATCATCCTAATACCAAGGCCACATAAAAAACTTAAACAATAGTAACTAAAAGAATCAAATATCTAGGAATAAATTTAACTGAGGGTGTGAAGGACTTGTACATAGAAAACTACACAGCATTGCTAAAGGAAATCAAATACCTAAATAAATGGAAGAATATTCCATGTCCATGGATTGGAAGACCAAATATTAAAATGTCTATCCTATCCAAATTGATTTGCAGGTTCAATTCAATCCCAATAAAGGTTAACAGCATTTTTTACTGAACTGAAAAAAAAAATTATCATATTTATTTGGAATGGTAAAGGGCCCAAAATAACCAAAAACTTCTTGAAAAAGGAAAATGAAATTGGAGGAATCACACTACCTGACTTTAAAGCATACTACAAAGCTACAGTGGTGAAAACTGCATGGTATTGACACAAGGACTTTGTCAAGCTTACTCAATAGAAAATATTTGGGAACCATTTATCTGATAAGGGTCTAATATCCAGAATATATAAAGAAAACTACAATGAGATATCATACCTTTTAGACTGGCTGCTATTTTTTTTTAAAAAGAAAACTACAAGTGTTGGAGAGGAAGTGGAGGAATGGGAACACTTGTCCACTGCTGGTGGGAATGTAGAATATGGTACAGCAACTGTGGTAAATGGTTTGGTGGTTCCTCAGGAAGCTGTAGAATTGTCATGTGATCCAGCAATCCAATACTAGGAATATACCTAGAAGAATTTAAAACAGTGATGTGAACAGATACATGCACACCAATGTTCATCAGAACATTATTCACAAGTGTCCATCAACAGATGAAAGGATAAGCAAAATGTGTGTGTGTATATATTTGCACAATGGAATATGACTCAGCTGTAAAAAAAATATGTATATACATTGTGGTATATATATATACACAATGGAATGTTACTCAGCTGTAATGAAGTATTGACGTGACAACATGGATGAATCTCAAAGACCTTATATTGAGTGAAGTAAGCCAGTCACTAAATGATAAATATTACATATTATCACTGACATGAACTAAGGATATTGAACAGATTCACAGAGGTAGAGTCTGGAAGATAGGTTAACAAGAGATAGAAAGGGAGTAGAGAGTGATGAGCTGATGCTCCATCTGGGCAGAATCTATGATAAGGTGGATGGGGGTGGTCTGGCAGTGGATGGGGGTGATGGTGCAGAGATATGATTGGGATGGGATTGATGGTGCTGGAGTGAGGGAGAACAGGGTTGGGGGAGTTGGGCTACCCGTGAACTTGGGGGAGGGTTGGAGGAAGGAACAGGTGAAATCTGGGAAGTTGGAGGTCTGGTTTAGAATACAATTGTAGGAATTTTCTTTTGGCAACTATGGCAGGGGAGGGTCACTGGTGCAGAGTGTTGGTGATGGGGGATGTGTGGGGAAGGATGCACCTGGGGCGTGCCTCTCTGGAATATTAAATGTATTCATCTTGTCATAAGGTGTTACCTCAGTGGGTGGAGACCCACACAGTGAACAACAAAATATTAAACTCCAGTCCTGGGGAGTCCTGCTATGTTCTCAAATAGAAATTCTTGCCCCTCTAAGAGTTACCTCCTGAAAACCTTCTTGTTACTCAAATGTGGCCTCTCTCTAAGCCAAACGTAGCAAATAAACACACTAACTTCTCCCTGGAGTGGGACATGTCTCCCAGGGATGAGCCTCCCTGGCACCAAATGACTAATACCAAACATCAACCAGCGATGCATTTGGAAAAAGACCTTGATCAAAAGGGGGAAACAAATACAAAAGTTTTTATGGCTCAGAGATTTCAAGTTAGTCGGGAGGTCACTCCAGAGGTTACATTTAGGCATGTCTCAGGCAGATCTCACTAACTGCCACAGTAAAAGAAAGAAAAAAAAAAAAGAAAAGCCTCCAATAGGAGTGGTCCTGAGGTCTCTATAGACATCCAGACACTATAAGCAGGGCACCCAGTCCTTTGAAACCACCCTATCAGTGGGTATTACCTTGGAATATATGATAATCTATTTCCCCTATGTAACAATGAGTTAGACTCATAATTTCTCTAAACCATTCTTCTACCACTTTTATTTGAACCTGTAATTAGCACTCTACCCATTAAATACATGTTCCAGAGACTTAAATCTTTGGTCTGTCCATATGTCAGTTGAGCTCTGAATCTCAGAAGACTTTCAGCCAACACCTACTCTCCAGTACATCAGACTTGCCCAGGACAATGAATGGACAACCCCCATCCCCACCCCACCCCCTAAAAAAAACAAACAGTATCCAAAACTGCAAACAAAACAGTTCCATCTGCCCCATGAAATCTAAGCCCCTTCTCAATCTGAAGCAGAGCAGGCATCACCATCCCTAAATCCTCAAATTTGAGGAATGAACAAACATAGGGGGAGAATTGGACCAAATTAAACTTATTGTTGTAGTAAAGGAAGAACATGTAACATTGATATAAAGAGGGTGGTTATCAGAGGTTCTGGGGGGAGAGGGGAAAGACTACATTTATACACCATGATCAAGTGGGTTTTTATCCCAGGTATGCAAGGATGGTTCGATACAAGAAAAACCAATCAGTGTAATACACTATGTTAATACATTGAAGAAGAAAAATCACATGATCATCTCAATTGATGTAGAAAAGACATTTGACAAGATACAATATCCTTTCTTGATTAAAAAAAATTTTTTATTTCAAAAGATAGGAATAGAAGGAAACTTTCTCAACATGAGCAAGTGCATATATGAAAATTTCACAGCTAACATTGTACGCAACAATGAAATACTGAAAGCTTTCCCACTGAAATCGGGAAAAAGACAAGGATGCCGACTGTCGCCACTGTTATTCAGTATGTTGCTAGAAGTTCTAACTAGAGAAATGAGGCAAGATAAAGCAATAAAAGTCACCCATTAGGAAAAGAAGAAGTAAAACTTTCACTATTTGCTGATGATATGATCCTATACCTAGAAAATCTCAAAAATTCCACAATAAAGCTACTAGAACTAAGACAAATTCAACAAAGTGGTGGCATTCAAGATTAATATGCAAAAACCAGTAGCATTTCTACTAATGAGCAAATTGAAAAGGGAGTCAGGAAAATTCCATTTACAATAGCAGCTAAAAGAATCAAATATTGAGGAATAAGATTAACCAAGGACATAAAGGAACTGTATTCAGAATACTACAAAACAGTGCTAAAAGAAATCAAAGAATACCTAAATAAATGGAAGGATATTCCATGTTCATGTATTAGAAGACTAAATATCGTTAAGATCTCAGTTCTACCCAAACTGATTTACAGACTCAACACAATCACAATAAAATTCCAACAGCCTTTCTTTGCAGAAATGGAAAATCCAATTATCAAATTTATTTAGAAGGATTAGGGGACCTGAATACCCAAAAATGTCTGAAAACGGAAGAACAAAGTTGGTGGACTCTCACTCTCTGACTTTAAAGTATATTACTTAGCTACAGTGGTTAATTTTTTTTTTTTTTTAAATCACGGTCCTGGCATAAAGATAGACATATTGACCAATGGAACTGAATTGAGACTTCAGAAATAGATCCTTACATCTATGGTCAAGTGATTTTTGACAAGGCAGTCAAGCCCACCCAGCTGAGTCAAAACAGTCTATTCAACAAATGGTGCTGGGAAAACTGGATATCCATAATCAAAAGAAAGTAACAGGATCCCTATCTCACACCTTTTACAAAAATTAATTCAAAATGGATCAAAGACCTCAATATAAATGCTAGAACCATAAAACTCCTAGAAGAAAATGCAGAGAGACATCTTTAAGATCTTATGGTAAGTGATGGTTTCTTAAACCTTACACCCAAAGTAAAAGCAATCAAAGAAAAAATAGATAAATGGGACTTCCTCAAAATTAAACTCTTTTGTGCTTCATAAGACTTTGTCAAGAAGGTAAAAAGGCAGCCTATTCAAAGAGAGAAAATATTTGGAAACCACATATCTGATAAGGGTTTGATTTCCATGTTATATAAAGAGATCATACAACTCAACAATAAAAAGACAAGCAACCCAATCAAAGAATGGACAAAAAACCTGAATACACATTTTTCCAAAGAAGAATTACAAATGGCAAAGCACATAAAAAGATGTTCAAAATCCCTAGCTATTTAGGAAATGTAGATCAAAACTACAATGATATATCATTTCACATATTATAGACTGGCCATTATTATTAAAAAAAAAAAAAAAAAAACTGCAAGTGCTGTGGAGAAATAGTAACACTCCTTCACAATTGGTGGGAAGGTAGAATGGTTAAGACTGTGGAAGACAGTTTGGCAGTTCCTCAGGAAGCTAAATATAGGACTGCAATATGATCCCGCAATTCCACTACTAGGAATATATTCAGAAGAACTAAAAGCAGGGACACAAACAGATATTTACACACTGATGTTCATAGCAGCATTATTCACAATTGCTAAAGGATGGAAACAACCCAAGAGTACATCAACCTATAAATGGATAAACAAAATCTGGTATGTGCATATGATGGAATACTATTCATGTGTAAGAAGAAATGAAGTCAGGATGCATATGACAATATGGATGAATGTTGAGGACATTATGTTGAGTGAAATAAGCCAGACATAAAAGGACAAATATTGCTTGATCTCACTAGTATGAACTTAATATTATGAATATAGGTTACTAGGAGATAGAATGAGGGTTGACAAGGGGGAGCTGATGCTTAATGTACATAAGACTTTTTAATAAGATTGATTGTAAATGTGTGTAAATGAATATAGTTGAAGGTAACACATTATATTGAGTATAACTAACATTGCTGATTTATAAATATGAATCATTGTGGCTGAAAGGGATAGTCTAGGGACATAAATGTCAATTGGAAGAAAACTAGAGGGTAATCTAAGGACTGAATAACAGTGAACTCGGTGGTAAATGAGGACTGTTTTTAATAGTATACATACAAGAATATTCTTCTATGAACTAGAATAAATGTATGTCACTATTACAATGTATCAAGAATATGGTGATACAGGCAGAAAATATAACTAACTTAGAATATTGTAATATTTTTGTATCATTGACAAAGAAAGTACTATATCAATGTTAAGGGTGAACAGTGGGGGATTTAAGAGGGGTATGGGATTTTTCCTTCTGGAGTAATGAAAACATTTTAGAATTGACTGGGATGATGACAGCACAATGCTGTGATGAAATGGAGAGCCACTTTGGATGAGTTGTCTGCTGCCTTGGAGGGGTTGCACACTTCCAGGCCAAGTGGGGCCACAACTTTTGCCCTGAGAGCCTACAGGGAGCTAAGGATAATTTGCCTTCTCAAACACCCTCCTTACTGCCCTGATTGCTGAGGACGCAGAGGGAGGGATGGTGCAACCAGCCAAGGGACGAGACCAGCTTCTGAGAAAGTTTGTTTGCAAGGCTTGGCCTACCTGGGTGGGGTTACAGTGAATGTAGTTCCCCCTAGTACCTGAGCTGAGAGGTCTCCCGAAATATTCCATTTGCTGCAGACCAGGAAAGTGCATGCAAAGAAGGGGGAAATAGTAATAAATGAATAAAAGAGGCAATCTAGTGCCTTTCTTGCCCTCCTCTCCAAGACCCTTGGACACTGGCCTGCACCCCATTACTGGGTCCTTAGCCCTGGCTTGAGCAGTTAAACAGGGGATATGCTAAATATCTAGAACAAGATGAATCAAGAATTGAAGAATAGTGGTAGCACACAACTACTCAACAATCAATCCCTAGGCAAGAGAGAGAAACTGTACATCACAGTAAAATCAGCATCATAATCAGATGCCTAGACAGGAGCAAAAAATGTACTAAGAAAAAGGAAGACATGACTCGGGCAAAGAAACAAAGCTCCAGTTGAGACATAGGACTTGAAGCATACAAATCTCCTAAATGATGTTAAAGGATAACATGGCTAAAGAAATAAAAGACATTAAGAAGATACTGTGTGAACACAAAGGAAAATTTGAATCCTTGGATAGAAAAATAACAGAGCTTATGGGAATGAAAGACTCAATAAGTGAGATTAAAATGCAATAGAGGGACACAGAAGAGTTGAAATCATGGAAGAAAGAATCAGCGACATAGAGGACAGAACAGCTGAAAATTGAAGAGACGAAGTAGAAAGAGAAAAGAATTTTAAAAATTCACCAGGGTTCAGGGTGTTGAGTGATAGCATGAAATGCACCAACATACATGTTATGGGAGTTCCAGAAGGAGAAAAGAAGGGAAAAGGGCAGAAAGAGTATTTAAGGAAATAATGGCTGATAATTTCCCAACTCTCATGAAAGACATGAATATTTGTGTCCAGGACGCACAGTACCCAAATTAAGAGAAATCCAAATAGACCTACTCCAAGGCACATAATATTCAGAATACCAAATGCCAAAGATAAAGAGAAAATTCTGAAAGCAGCAAGGGAAAATTGAAACTTCACATACAAGGAACATCCAGTAAGAGTTGGTGTGGATTTCTCTTCTGAAACCATGGAGGTGAGAAGGCAGTGGTATGATATAATAAAGGTACTGAAAGAGAAAAACTGCCAGCCAAGAATTCTTTATCCAGCAAAATTGGCCTTCAAATATGATGGTGAGATGAAAATATTACAGATAAACAGAAACTAAGAGAGTTCATAAACGAGAATTCAGCTCTTCAGGAAACACTGAAGGGAGTTCTGCAGCCAGAAAAGAGAAGAGAAGAGAAGAGAAAGAGGCTTGGAGGAGAGTGTAGAAGTGAGAACTATCAGAAAAGGTAACCAAAAGGGTAAAAAGACAAAAACAAGATATCATATATGAAAGCCAAAGAATAAAATAGTTGAAGTAATGCCTTTACAGAAATAACATTGAATGTGAATGGATTAAACTCCCCAATCAAAAGACATAGGCTGACAGAATGGATAAGAAAACATGAGCCATCCATTTGCTGTCTGCAGGAGACTCACCTTAGACCCAACGGTGCAAATAGACTGAAAGATTGGAAAAAGATATTTCACACAAGTATTTTTTTAAGTGGAAAATTGAGGTAAGGCAGGGTGAAGTCTGGCCAGCAGGCATAGCCGCGCCCAGTGGGGGACATGCACAGCCCACCGCTCGGGTGTAGGGCGGCTGGAACGGGCATACTGCCCTCAGCCATGGAACGGGCGCACTGCCCTCAGCCTCGCCCAGGCAGCCAACATCTGCTTGCTGATAACCAGAAGAAGCCTGCCCACATACGCACTCCCCCTTCCCACGCAGCTAGGGAGAGCCGCGCCGCCAAGGCCACACCTTAGAAGGCGAGGAAACTGCACCCGGCCTATCACGCCCCGCCCCGTTTTCCTTTCCCACCACCATAACCCTGTATAAGCATCTGTACTTCCCTTAATAAATTAGACCTGCGTACTTACCTCGTCTCCACGGTGGTCTTTCCTCCGTGCGCCCTCCACGCCGTCTGGGCCCCCGAAAGCTGGTTGCCGCTCAGCGTTCCCCTTCTGCCAACAAGTGGTTCAGAACAACCACAATTGGCGCCCAACGTGGGGCACTGCCCGCCGTGAACGGGTAAGACCCTACCCCACCTCACTCCGCCACTTGGCGACCCTTTACTGCCCATGAATCCTGCTTCTTTCCCTACTTTCTTTTCCCTTTTCCCCGCCTTTCTCCTTCTCCCGCTCATCTTCCTTTTCGTCCTCACCATACTACACCACTCCTACCCCTCACTTTCGCAATCAACTGCCCCGACCGTCGTCTTTCTCTGCCTCCTTATCTCCCTTCTTATTGTCTTTATCGTCGTTATTTTCCTTTACCGTTAAATTCAGTGCGTCCGTCTCACCGTTCTGCTCAGAACCCCCGGTAGCTGCTGCTACCCGATCGCCACGCTTGCTAGGTAAGGGCCCCAACCTTCCCGGCTCCACAAGGCCTAAAATGGGCAGTAGGCTATCATCTCGCCAAGCGCCCCAAGTCCGCGCTCTTGCCGGACTTCTAAATACCCACAAGTGCAAAGTTTCAATTCGCCAACTACAAGTTTATTAGGACCTTCTCCTTCCTTTTAACCCTTGGCTCACAACTTGCCACCTTTGGGACCCCGATACTTATTTACGCCTTATCAACCGTGTTACCAATGCCATGGAACACGAAGGGAAGCGTTTCCCCCCCGGCCTTGTGCCTACGCTGATTACCATCCGCTCCTGTCTCCAGGGCTCTCGCCCCCACACGTCCCAAGTTCTGTCCTCTCAGTTACGCGATAAGGAAGAAAAGGCATCTCCCTCTTGCCCCGAGTCTGGCTCCGACTCGGACCAAGACTCTGATGCGGAGTCTCTTATCGAGCAGCTTAACAACGCGCTCGAACTAGACCCGCCCAAACAAACCAACCTTAAGCCCCGCCAAGATGGCGAACTTCCTCCTTCTTCCCCGACGAAAAACAGGAAGTCGTTTAAGAAGGAACTAGAACCGCCCCATAGGGCAGTAACCCCCCCTCTACCCGCCCCTTCCTGTCGAGAGCAAAAAAACAGGCGGGCCCTCTGACGCTGCCGACGTGCATACGTCAGGTCGGCCATTTTATGAGCCCAAACAGCCATTTTGTAACGCCTTCGGTGCGCGCGCACCTGGTCAGCCATCTTGTAGTTCCGAGCGGCCATTTTGTGCCCCAGCTGACCCTGCAGCCGTATCCGCTTGGGCGCCCTTCCCCGCAAACCCCTGGGCTAGTCCTCCACCCAATCCCTGGGTGCCTATAACGAGCCTCCTTCAGTGCTCCGCTAACCCAAACACCAACCCTTTCACTCCCGCCCCGGCGCAAACACCCCCGCCAGCCAGTAGCTCTACCCCAAGTGCCCTACCCCCTCACGTCTCCTGCTTCCCCATGAATGTCACTCCCTCCCCACAGCGCCCACTCCCCTGGTATCCACATGACCCACAAGACATTAAATGCCTTAGAAAGGCAGTTAAGGAAGACGGGCTGGGGAGTCCATATGCCATGCAAATGTTAGAAGAGATTTCCACAAACCTCTGTATCCCTTATGATTGGACCTCCTTGGCTTGGGGTATCCTCACTCCTGGCCAATTTATAGACTGGAGAGCCCACCTTCATGCTGAGGCAGAAAAACAGACTGTCACTAACACCGCAGCCGGTATACAAATCCCGGCCGACGCCTTCACCGGCTCCGGCCAATTTGCCAACCATATAGTCTACCAGCAAGCCCCGCCGGCTTCTGGATTCAACTGCGTGACCTTGCCCTCCAAGCTTTTCGCTCGTGTTTGGCTATTAAAGCTGATAATTTCACCAAGCTCACGCAAAACAAAGACGAGGACTTCTCTGCCTTCGTCTCCCGTGTCCTCCAGTCCTGTGAGCGTAAAGTCACAGACCCACAAGCCCAAACAGCCCTTGCCCGAGAGCTCATCTTACAAGGTGCCAACCCCATCTGTAAACAGGCCATTGCTCCTGTCCGAGAAAAAACAATTCATGACTGGGTTCTGGCCTGCAGTGGCCTCGATGTACATACTGCCACGCTCACACAAGCATTTTCGGCCGCTATGGCATTAAATGCGAGCTGCTTTAAATGTGGCAATACTGGACACTTTGCCAGAGAGTGCCCTGAAGCGCCCGGGCCACCTGCTCCCGCGGCCTTTCCCCCCCCCCCCGCCACATCCACCTTATCAGCTACCCCGCAGAGGGCCTACTACACCCTGCCCCCGTTGTGGCAAGGGTTATCACCGGGCGCAAGACTGCCGCTCTAACAGTGCGCCACAGCCTTTAAACTCCACCAGGGGCAGGTCTCAGCCCCGCACCCAAGAGACCCACAAGCAGGCTCCCCCAAAGCCGTGAAATGGACCATCCCCATCTATCAAAGCAGGCCCACTCTTACCTTAAAAGTTAAAGACCAATGGTACACAGGAACAGTAGACTCAGGAGCAGAAATCGGCTGCTTCCCAGAATCATATGCCTTTATTACTTCCACCAGACCAGGTCCACCAGTACAAGGTGCCACAGCTGAAGGTCCTTCCCTCCAAGCCAATATGCTTGTAGCTTGGGAAGATGAAGAGGGTCACTCCGGCATATTCCAGCCACTGTTCGTTCACGGGCTCACCTCCATTCTATGGGGCAGAGACGTCCTTGAACAGGTGGGGGCAACCATTAGTACTAAACCACCGGACGGCCGCCATATCCTGTTCTCTCGGCCACAAAACCACCAGCCCCCCCAAGTGTAGAAGCCATTGCTCGAATAGAACCACCAAAACCCATTCCTCTTGAGTGGGACACAGAGGAACCTATATGGGTGGAGCAATGGCCCCTACCGTCCCACAAATTACTTGCCTTACAGGAGCTGGTAAAAGAACAATTACAATTAGGCCACATAGAACCCAGCTATAGTCCTTGGAACACCCCTATCTTTGTAATTTCAAGATTTAGTGCACCTAAGTATTCATACTTATGGCGTTGAACCAGCCACTATCATCTGGCCATTCTCTAAAAACCAAACTACCATTTTGGCTCAAACGAACTTAGACTTCCAAACTCTCTTAATCAACTATACGGGGCAAATAGATAACCACTACCCCAATCACAAAATTCTGCAAGGACTCACAACGCTGCAAATTACGGGGCAACAGCACCCCTTTCCATCCTCTACCCCTGTAGCCAATGCAAGAGTCGTCTTTACTGACGCCTCAAAAAAGGGGTTTGGATTTGTCTCATTCTCCCAAGATTCCGAGACGCCACACACTCGTACCCTCCGCCTCAATGACTCTGTCCAAAGAGGAGAAATAGAAGCCATCATTCTAGCTCTTCTCACTTACACCTCTGAGCCTCTTAACATCTTCTCAGACAGTGCATATGCTTGCCAAGTCTGCAAGGTTATAGCCTTTAGTATGTTTTTCCCATCAAACTCTGATCTAGACAACGGCTTGCATACATTACAGCAGCTCACTGAGCGGCGCCAGCACCCCTGGTTCATCACTCATATCCGTAGTCATACAGGGCTACTTGGACCGCTGGCAGAAGGCAATGAGTTAGTCGACTCCATCGTGACTACTTTAGGTCTCTCAGCCCATACTAACGACCCGATAGTACAGGCACGGAGCTTACACTCTCGATTCCACTTCTCCGCGTCTGCCTTAAAACACCTATTTCCAGACCTAACTGCGGAGCTGTGCAAACATTTGGTTCGCAGCTGCCGGCGCTGTGCTCCATTTTTGCCTCTGGGACCATTACAACCCCAAGGTACTAACCCTAGAGGCTTAAAACCAAATTCAAGATGGCAAATGGACGTTACCCACGTTCCTTCGGCCGCCAAAAATATGTACACGTGGTCAAAGATACGCCTAGTTAGTGCCGTGGCTCTACCAGGAGAACGAGCCCGCCATTGCGTAGCCGCTATGAGACGGGCCATACTCCTCATGGGAGTTCCTTGGGACCTAAAAACAGACAATGGCCCAGCATACCGAAGTGCCACGTTCCAATCATTCTTAAAATTATACAACATCACTCACCATTTTGACGTCCCTTATAACCCACAAGGACAGGCAATTATCGAAAACACCAACCGCCACCTCAAAAATCTTATAACACAAGAGAGGGAACAGAACCCCCACTGCACCCCCAATGAGCTTCTAACTATAGCACTAATAAAAATCAATTTATTCAGTTTTGACAAAAATGGGCTGTCCCCTATGCACAAGCATTGGGGCGCCTCCTCCATCTCCACTCCACTTCCTCTGGTGTACTGGAAGGATCCAGAAAATAACAAGTGGCAAGGACCTCACCCCCTCCTGTGTCAAGGTAGAGGCTTTGCTTGTGTTTTCCCAGACGATGCCCCCCAACCCATCTGGATCCCGGGACTCAACATCCGACCCGCCACCGCAGACCAAGCGTCTGACAAGGAGGGAACGCCGACAACTGAGGCGCCTAACCTACCAGATGACGCGTGTCGTCCTGGACGACCCAACTCCTCCAACAGGAGAACAACTACTCCTCCATCTCTATCGCCGAGTCCGAGCACAGACTCCCCTCCAGCCTAACCAGCCCATCAGCCTGGTAGCCCTACTAATCCTCCTTCTTTCCGCGGCCACAACCCCTGTCCTCTAACTCGTCTCACCAACCCTTCAACTGGACAGTCAGGGTTATTGGGGCCACAGATAAAATCCTGCTGCACAACGTCACCGCCCAAGCCCCATCCTTCTCGGCACATATCTGTCGCCTTATGGGTTATTCCTACTCACCTACAAACGACTTCAAGGGGTCGTGCTATGGCTCGCCCACTAATGGATATTTGGGGTCCTAATGGCCGTTTCGGTGGCGGATATCGGGTCTCTGGTCTTTACATCTGCCCTTCCTCCGCCAGAGACTGCCACGACCCTGCGCACTTCTATTGCCCCTCCCGGGACAGCGAAACCATGGCATACGGCTGGAGCACTGCTCCAAACCGGGACCCCTACCTTAATTTCCAAACTGCAAATAGTTCCCGCTGGGATAGAATTGTCCTCACTGTTAAAGACCCTGCCAGCACTGCCTGGCTAGAGGGCCGGACAGACGGCCTCCGGCTATACATGGAAGGCTATGATTACGGCGGCCTGTTCATAATACGAAAAAAGGCCCCCACCCCCACTCCCCCAATTTCCGTTGGCCCCAACCCAGTCCTCAACCCTCACTCTAATCCTGCACCCCCTCCTCCTTCCCCTGCGGCGAATACTAACAATCAGTCTTCTAACTCCACCACTGCCCCTGCTACCCCACTACCCCCGCTACAAATCCACAACCCGCTTCTGTCCTTAGTCAACGCCTCCTTTTCCACTCTTAATTCCTCCAATCCCAACCTTACCGCTAGCTGTTGGCTGTGCCTCTCCTCCTCAATGCCTTACTACGAGGCTATAGCCACTAATGCCTCCTATCAACCCTCCTCAGAAGACGCTCCTGCCTCTTGCAATTGGAACCAAACCCACATAGGACTGACAATCCAGGCCGTCTCTCAAAGCGGGCTCTGTATCACTAAAATCGGAGGCACTGTTATCCCCTCCATGAAAACCCTCTGCAGCCATACAACTGCCCCTGAGGCAACCACAAAATTTCTCTTACCCTACAATGACACACAATGGGTCTGTTCCTCCACAGGCCTTACCCCATGCCTCAATGTTCACCCCCTCAACTCCACCAGCGAAACCTGTGTGCTTGCTGTTCTGCTCCCCCGCATTATCTACCATAGCAATAACCACTTTTTTGACTCCTGGCAGCGTCACCTCCTACCAACCTAGTACAAAAGAGGGAACCTGTCACCGCCATTACAATTGCCACACTTTTAGGTTTTGCAGGAGCCGGCACCGGAATTGCAGCCCTAAGCCTACACGCTAATGCCTTTTCCTCGCTCAGGGCAGCCGTCCACCAAGATGTCGCCCGTCTCGAAACAGCCATTAACCACCTGGAAAAATCTCTTACATCCCTCTCCGAGGTAGTCCTTCGAAACCGCAGAGGGCTAGACCTCCTCTTTCTCAAAGAAGGAGGCCTCTGTGCCGCCCTGGCTGAAGAATGCTGTTTCTATGCTAATCACTCGGGCCTCATCCAAGACAATTTAGCCCAAGTAAGGGCCGGGCTAGAAAAACGAAAAAGGGAGAGAGAAGCCCAGGGAGGCCTCTTCCAAGGAGGCCCCTCCTGGGGATTCCAAGGAATCCTCCCCTACATCCTCCCTATTCTAGGCCCCCTAATCATTCTCCTCGTCGCACTGGCAGTCGGACCATGGGCCATCAGGAAGATCGTCCAACTCGCAAAAGATCAGGCTAATGCCATCTTCACCTCATTTGTGCAGGTCCACTACCAGCGGCTCGCCGCCACCGAGACCCCCCCCACGCCCTTCCGACCCCCCCCGCACCCGTTCCTCCCGCAGCCACCCCCCCTGGTCCTCCCGGCCCCCCTCCGCCCGTTCTCCCCGCCGGAGCCCCCCCTGCTGCCCTCGCCCTCGAGCAGAGTCAGCTCTGAGAACCCGCCCACGACACCGTCCACTCCCGCTTCCTCCAGCCCACGACCTCGCAAGAAAGGGATCCTCCGAAACCTCGTTCGCCCTAAACCCCACCGCTACCGCCGCTGCTCTCCAGGGCCAGGCAGCCGCTCGCCTGTCCCATCACCCAGCGCCTTGTAGCTCCTTTTCCGCGTCTTCTATGGTGCGTGCCACATTCTGCGGTCTCTCCAAAACCAAAAGCTACTAACTACAGCCATAGCCATAAATAAAAAAGAACGGGGAGATGAGGTAAGGCAGGCTGAAGTCTGGCCAGCAGGCATAGCCGCGCCCAGTGGGGGGTCTGCGCAGCCCACCGCTCGGGTGCAGGGGGCTGGAACCTGGAACAGTACCGCCCTCAGCCAGGGAACGGGCGCACCGCCCTCAGCCTCGCCCAGGCAGCCAACACCTGCTTGCTGATGGCCAGAAGAAGCCTGCCCACACCCCCCCCTCCCCACGCAGCTAGGGAGAGCCACCGCCAAGGTCACACCTTAGAGGGCGAGGAAACTGCCCCCGGCCTCTCACGGCCAGCCCCGCTCTCCTTCCCCGCCCACAACCCTATATAAGCACCTGTACTTCCCTTAATAAAGCAGACCTGCGTGCTTACCTGTCTCCGCCGTGGTCTTTCCTCCGTGCGCCCTCCACGCCGTCTGGGCCCCCGAACGCTGGTTGCCGCTCAGCGTTCCCCTTCCGCCAACAAGTGGTTCGGAACAACCACAGAAAATAAGTGTTGGAGAGTATGTGGAGAAATAGGAACACTCATTCATTGTTGGTAGGAATATGAAATAGAGCAGCTGCTGTGAAAGACAATTTTCCAGTGCCTTAGAAAGTTAAGTATAGAATTGCCACATGACCCAGCAATCCCACTTCTAGGTATATATCCAAAAGAATCGACAGTAGAGACTTGAACAGATATTTCCACACTGATGTTCATAGTGGCATTATTCACAATTGCCAGAAGATGAAAGCAACCCAAGTGTCCATCAACTGATGAATGGACAGGCAAAATGTGGCATTATTCAGCTCTAAAAAAGAATGAAGTTTTGATACATGTGACATGGATGAACCTTGAAGATATCATGTTGCGTGAAATAAGCCAGTAACAGCAGGACAAATATTCTGTGATCTCACTGATACGAAATAATTAGAATAAGCAAATTCATAGAGTCAGAAACTAGAATATAGGTTTCGAGGGGCCAGGGTGGAGGTAGGAAATGGGGAGTGAATGCTTAAATTGTATAGAGTTTCTCTTTGGAATGATGGAACAGTTTTGGTAATGGATGGTGGTTTTGGTAGCACAGCATTGCAAAACATCACTGAATTACATTTTTGAATGTGGTGAATGGGAAACTTTAGGTTGTATATATGTTAGTAGAATACATTAATTAAAAACCAAAACCCCACAGGATGTACAGCACTAACAGTGAACCCTAATGTAAACTCTGGACAAGAGGTCATAGTGTAATTGGTGGTTTTGGCAAGGCTAGCTTTTTTTTAATCAATTTTCTTGATACATAGTAATAAAGAATAAATCCACCTAAAGTGTACAATCAGTAGTATTCAGTGTAATCACATATTTGTGCATTCATCGCTTCAGTCATTCTTAGAACACTTTCATTATTCCAATAATAATAATAGTAAACAAAAAACAAACAAAACTCATCACCTCTCAATCTATGCTTCCCCTGCTGAGCTAGCCAATATTCTTTTTCCTTCTCCCTAGTATATTTGTATTTATATTTTGTAAAAAAATCTTATATATGTAATATCACCCATATTCGTGCTTCACGTGAGGCTTTACTACCTTATATGGTCCCATGTTATAGTTTTTAGCTTCCTTCTAGTAACATACATGACCTTAGACTTTCCCTTTCAACCACAGTCATACCCATATCATAGCTCTGCTAGTTACAAACACCATGATGTGCTTTCACCATTTCTAGTCATGTCCAAAGGTTTACAAACAACCTTTTTACCAATTCTGCACAGATTAACTCTCAGCTTTCCATTCTCTACCCTCCTATTTTCTGGTGGACCTATATTCTAATTATTAACTCCATGAGTTTACACAATATATTTAGTTCATAATAGCACAATCATACAGTATTTTCCTTTTGTGTCTGGCTTGATTCGCTCAACATAATGTCCTCTAATATGAACCTGGAGTTCATATGCTTCATGACTTCACTTTTTCTTACCACTGCATAATATTCCATTGTGTATATATATATCACAATTTGTTTATCCATTCATTGGCTGATGGACACCTGAGTTTTTCCAACTTTTGGCAATCATGAATAATGCCACTATGAACATTGGTGTGCAGATGTCTGTTCGTGTCTCTGCTCTCAGTTCTTCTGGGTATATATCTAGTAATGGTACTACCAGGTCACATGGCAAGTCTATATTCAGCTTCCTTAGGAACTGCCAAACAATCCTCCACAGTGACGGTACCATTCTATATTCCCACCAACAGTGAAGAAGTGTTCCTATCTCTCCGCATCTTCTCCAACATTTACAGTTATCTGACTTTTTAATAGTGGCCAGTCCAGTAGCTGTGAAATATCTCATTGTAGTTTTGATTTGCATTTCCCTAATCACTAGTGATGTAGACAATTTTTTCATGTGTTTCTTCACCATTTGTATTTCTTCTTTGAACAATTGTCTTTTGCCCATTTTTTTAATTGTGGAGTCTTTCCTTTTATTGTTGAGTTGTATAATCTCTTTGTATATCATGGATATTAAACCCTTATCAGATATGTGATTGCCAATTATTTTCTCCCATTGAGTCGGCTGCCTTTTCACCCTTTTAACAAAATCCTTTGAGGTACAAAAGTGTTTAATTTTGAGGAGGTCCCATTTATCTATTTTTTCTTTTGTTGCTCGTACTTTGGATATAAGGTCTAAGAAACTACTGCCTACATGAGATCTTGAAGATGTTTTCCTACGTTTTCTTCTAGGAGTTTTATGGTTGTGAGTTTTATAGTTAGGTCCTGGATCCATTCTGAGTTAATTTTTGCATAAGATATGAGATAGGGGTCCCTTTTCTTTCTTTTGGATATGACTATCCAGTTCTCCCAGCACCATTTGTTGAATAGACTGTTCTGGGGCAGGACTTTTATGTTCTCTTTGCTTGACCACACCCACCTGTTTAACTCCACTCATCGTCAGCTAATTACTGTTTTCAATAATGTCCTTGGGCATAAATTGCTCTGCAGACTAATCCAAACAAATTTGGGCTCCTTGGAAAGACTATCTCCCAGTCAGAGTTTGAGGTTTCAGATTTCATCTGTCCCCCAGAGGGCAATTCCCAGTTGTCTCTTTCCCTGGTTCTTCCTAGCAAACTAGCTAACCTACAGTTTAGTCTATATATCCAATGAAGCTACCCGTTTCCTTCCAATTGTCTTTCTCCACAGTCTACTGGTTTGGTTTGGTTTTGTTTGTGTGTGTTTTTTTTTTTTTGGGGGGGGGTGTTTTGTTTTGTTTTGTTTTTGAGAGCACCCTTGGGTTGAACTTCTCCACACTCCATTGTAAAGGAAGTCAGTTTCTTTGGGAAGAGATTTAGGGACTGTTTTATGGCCTGCTTCCCCCAGTGAAAACCCCTGAACCAGGCTCTGGAGTTTGGAGTGGGGACAATGGCGTGCTTTTCTCTGAGTGACAGCCCTGCCTTAGGAGCTGAGCCTCCGTGGAGGGGTGGAACAATCGCCCCAGGTCTTCTCAGCTGGCCTCTCCCAGCCTGGGACCATCACCTATGAGCTGGGACAAGTTGGTCAGGGTCCAAGTATTCTCAGTCGTGCTGTGTCCAAGGCAGACCCTCCACCCCTCAAGTGAGAGCTGGGCAAAGGGAGCCACCCCCTTTGCCCACAGTGGCCCTGAAGTTAGCCTTAGCAACAGGCAGTTGGGGGCAAGATGGGGAAGATGCTGACGTGCCCTCCCAGCCCCCCTCCCCCCATGAAAGCTCTCCAGCTGGGACCTGGAGTGACAGGGAGCCCTGGGTTCAGAGACCAGACTCACTGTTCAGTAGATTTTCTTGAATAAATGCCTCTTCCTTTGCTGTATGCCCTTAGGACTATTCTCAGAGACTTTAAATGGTTGGCTTGGATCATTTCACCAGTTTTGCTCCTCACACTCTTAGGCCAGAAGGGGAGCTCCTACCTTGCCTTATCACCCACACTATAGCCATGGGCGTGGGGTCAGCCTAGCCTGAGGCTTGGTCCTGTGTCTGCACCTCATAGGCAGAGCATCCGCGGCCCCCTCACTCCTGCCCGCAGAGCCTCAGGGTCCCGTCCCACGTGCAAAACCAGGAAGATCCTATCTCAGAGGAGAGCTGTGTGGAGAGCAAATGAGGCGAGGCCAAACAAGTCAGTGGTGCCTGTTCCTTTTCTTTTCCATTACAGTAGTAAATTTTTCCAAAGAAGGCTCAAGAGTTAGGATGGTCAAATGCTAACTTTCCCAGGAGACCAAGCTGCTGGCAGGAGGGCACAGGGTGCCCATAGCCAGGCCCCAGTGCCTGACCACCTTGCTTGGCGTGTCTTCACACAGAGACTTCCGGAGCCCGGTAGGCGCCTACGCACACACACACACCAGCAAGCCGGAGGGTGAGGGTTAGAGCCACTGTGTCCAGCCCCATCGCTCCCTCTGGAGAAGAGAGGGCCGCCACAGTGCCCTCTGCCCTCAAGTCCCCACCTCTTTTTCCAGGGGGCCCGTGAGTGTTTGCACAACTGGGTGCATCCAGAATCCTTTGCGGCTTAATTCTTGTGGCCTCAGTCACCGTCATGAGCATGAGATGCCTCTGCTACCAGCCCAAGCTCTGAGGAGACACGTTCGTGCTCCCGGAAAACCCCAGTGCCGTCCCTTTGGCTCTGCCCCGTCCGCGGCCTTTCGGGAAGGGCCGGCCCCCTCTCGGCTGCTGTGCATGCTCCTCTTAGCAGGACTAAGGACTCGGAGAGGGGGTGAGGGCTCTGCTCCTCACCGGCACCCCGCCAAGCAGGGGGCGCAGCTCCCACGCAGCCGGTGCTGTCGTGGGACCCCACCGGGAAAACGAAAAGCGAAACACATCACTCTCGTTTCAAAAGCGGCCTTCCCTCTTTTAAAAAAGCAGCTCTTTTTAGAGTTGAGCGTTGGCTCTAAGCGCTGCAGAGATACACCGCTCATCAGAGCAGAACCAGAAATTGCTTGTGAAGTAGCCTGATCTCCGGGGAGTTCCTACGGGACAAGCGTTCACGTGGACTTTCTCGTAAGAAAAAGCCACTGAACTAGCTGTATCAGCGACAGAATGTGAAGGAACTGAGCCCAGAGGCCCTCGCCTGTGCCACACAGAGCCCAAGGTGCCGTGGCCACGAGGGGCCAGTCGTGTACAACCGCTGGCCCTGCACCTGCTGCTTTGCGTCCTGGACAATGCCCCGGGGGCTCTAGGCCAGCCCGCTGCCTCCCGGAGGGAAGGGCCCATTACTCTATCTCCTCCCGGCAGGAATGCCTGGACAATAAGTAAAACAAAAGGAGAGAAGTTAGGAAAAGGGAGAAGAGCTGGCAATGATTATAAAATAAAAAACCAAGCGTCTTCTTGGTGGTATAATCCTGCTCTAAACTTGCTCCATGAGCTAACAGTTCCTAATCCTTCTGCACACATGCCATGATAAGGGGCCGTCCTCCCATCACGACAGAGGGGGTCTGAAGCCCCCTCATCACCATGATGGATAATTATTACTTACGTGGTCCCAAGTGCATGCACCTTTAAACTATGGGCCCAAGGGAGAGCTTAGACGCCACAGGGGCCTGGAGAGGGGCTGAGAGGCCCTCCTGAGGGATCACGGAGGCTGTGGGAAGTCACAGCCTATCTCAGATGCGCCTGTCACAGACAATTTGCTGTCAGGGCCTCATCTCCAGCTCTCTCCCAACAGACATGAATTTCATTTCCATTCTCCTCCTTCCACAGATCAACACCCTCCACCCAGAAGGACACAAGGGCGCACCAAGGTGACTCCCTCACATTATAATCGATGATTCTTGTGTCCCCCCAACAATGCGTGCGCCCCCAGGTACCATTTATTATATGGACATCAGGTCTGCATTCGTCCACCACACACTCACTCAACCTGTGTAACGCAGAGTAACGTAGAGATTTCCAGATATTTAAAACGATCATAATTCCTTAAACAATTCCCAGAAGCTTTCCAAATACTGTAAAAAGCAGGTTCTTCAAAAAATATTCATCATCTCCCATATGGAGGGACTTGGGTTCGATTCCCGGGACCTCCCGGTTAAAAAATATATATATATTCAGGGAGGGATAACCGATTCCATCTTCACACCTACTCTGCAAACTACAATTCTCTCAAAGAGGGGTAAAGAAGGTGACTCGAAACTTGTCCGTCACGATGGCCAAAGCAGAAATGAAAGCTCGGGGACTCAGTGCGCCCAGACCCTGCCGGCTTAACCTCCCCTCCGTGTCTGCAGCCCCCTCGGCCCGAGATTCACCACGTCTGTCCGCAAGAGCGTTGCCAGGGAGGCTTTGGGCTCTGGTGGACACCCACTGTTGAGGCTGATGTCTGCACCCCACAAGGGCTCTTCAGAGCTGCCGTGCCCGGGGGCGCCTCAGCCCTCGAGTCCCAGGACAGCGAGCCGCTGCCTGGGGAAGGTGCCAAGGCTGCGAGCACAGCAGTAAAACTCCTGCGCCTGCCCTGGGGAGCAACAGCCTGCACGTCGTGGAGCGGAGAAGACAGACAAACTGATGGTGAGGTGGACGGGAGTGAAAACAAATCTAATTTGGTGCCAGCGCCATTCTGGGAGAGTCCCTTGCTGCCTGCAAGGCTGGGGCCATGGGGCAGGGGTCCCCTGTGCTGTCACCCTGCTGCCTTGGCCGGCACTTCTGAGGTCGTCCTGCCCGTCCCGCTCTCTCGTTGGCATCACGCTGGCCGTGCAGGAGCTCCTGCTCCTCCCCGTTGGCGCAGTGAACGTCGGGGAGGCCACAGGCTTCCCACCGCCTGAAGAACGTCGTCACGGAGAGGTACGGGAAAGACGCCACCAGCGCGGGGGGTCAAGGCACCTTTGCGCCTCACATCCTGGAGAATAAAGAAGCCCTGGGGCTGCCCGACAACGGGACTGGGGACACCTGCGACTCCGACAAGGTCGTGACGGGCACGGACTTCGCTGCCTGGACTTCAAGCCCCCTGACGGCCCCAGCAGGTGCGTCTCACCTGACACGCGGGCAGGCCTGTACCAGGCCTTCTTCAGGGACAACCAGTGGTATCAGTGGAGACCCCCTTTGACCAGGGTGACTGGGCAATGTGGAGGAATTTCATGGCTAGCGCAGGAGCCCAGGTGGGGATGACCTGACGTTGACCAGCCTGAAGCGAACTGCCAAGGCTGTGAGCCAGGAAGCACGCCCCAGCCTCTTGCTCAAGGCGAACCAGATCGGCTCCGTGACTGGGACTCTGCAGGCGTGCGAGCTGGCCCAGCCCGGCAGGCGGGGTGTCACGGCGTCTTGTTGCTGGGGGTGCTGCAGAGACCTTCACTGCCGACTGGAGGTGGCACTCTGCAAGGGCAGGGCAGGGCGGGCGCACCTTGCCGGTCCGAGCGCCTTGGCAGGTACAGCCAGCTCCTCGGAGCTCAAGAGGAGCTGTGGCCAGGCTGGCCAGCAGGCAGTTCCGGAACCCCCCTTGCCAAGGACGGTCTGGGCCACGAGCCCCTGAGCCCTTCGCACGCTGGTCAGCTTCGCCCTGCCCTCCTGACGTGCCCGCGCAGCCCGAGGCTCCCCCGGGCCTGGCAGGGGCCTCTGCTGGCTCGAGCCCCCTCCTGCCCCGGGACGATGTCCCCGCCCCATGGAGCTGCTGCAGAGGCCAAGCCGGGCCACTGAGGTCAGGTGGGCTGCAGCCGTGTGATTGCCTTTCTGTCCTGCTTCCCACCCAGGTCTGGGCCAGGTCCATGGGCAGTGCCACCCCCGAGGCGGCCAGGAAGACCCCCAGGAACTTTGTGTGCAAACTTAAGAAAGCTTCGGCACGCGTGAGGATTTTAAAAAGTCATAAATGACACCACTTCTGCTCTAAGCCCCCCAAAAGCCATGCAAGGGGGCGTTCACGTTACAGCATTTCCTCCTCGTTACGCCTACTGAGCAGGAGGAGGGCCCGGCCCTCCAAAGCCATCCCAACGGGACTCGGGGCCGTGCTCCCCTTCCCGGAGCCAAGGTCTTGGCCTGGAGACAGATGAATGGGTCTCTCAGGTGTTTCATTTCTGAGAATTGTCTGTTGGACAGCTGGCCCGTCTGTCCTTCCCTGAGCTCAGCGCTGCTGTGCAGCCACCGCCCCTTCAGAAAGTCCTGCTCCGCGAGGAGGAGGAGACGGGGCGACCCTGTGTGACACCAGGCCGTGGCCGGTGGCCGCCGGCTTTGCTCCCGGGGAGCCCCTCCAAGCACCCAGCCAAAGCCAGTCCTGGCCCAGCTTCCTCCCGCCACCCTGCTCCTGGGGCTTCCTCTCCGTCCCCGCCGCCACCGATGGCCCCATGTGCTCCGCGCCAGGGTGCAGGGGCCTGGGGCCAGCCCGGCCCTGTACCCCCCAGGCAGAGCCCCCCGCACACTCACTCGGGCTCTCGGCAGGGGGAGCAGCAACCCCCAGGCCTCCCACCTGCTCTGCCCCTGCCTCCAGCCTCCCACTTCCACCCTCGTGAGCCGGGCGGGCACTTGCTCTCTCCATGGTGCAGCCCCAAATTCCTCAGAGGGGCTGATCCTGCCCCTGCCTGCTGCCAAGACCCTGCCCGCTGGCCGGTGCCTCCGCGGGGAGAGAAGGGGCTGCAGCAGCTTCCTGCCTTCCAGGCCGACCTCCTTTGCCCTGAGCCAGTGTTGGACTGCAAGTTCTACTGCATCCAGCATCCTTTCCGCAACGTAATCCTTTAGACTCGTAACACTCTCCCCCTGCTCCTCGACGCATGGCAGCAGGCAGGCACTTGCCACCACCATTGGCCATGCCTATGGAGGGGAGCCCCGAGGAGGGCAGGACTCACTGCTGCTGAGACAGCTCACTGCGGCCCCCGGGCCCTGCCCTGCAGCTCATCTTAGGGCACGGTACCCCCACCCCCCCACTGTGCACGGCCCTCTTAGCATCCTTTATTAAACAGGCCATACAATAACTACACGCCATGGCCTGCCTCACACGGGCCCAAAGTGAACCATAAGCCCTACCTAACTCACACGCAACAAGGGCATGTCAGTGTTCAGTGTCACTTCATGATGTGCCGCAAGAAGAGAAGCAAGTTTTCAGAAGCAATTTCCTAAAAAGCAATTTTTAGAACTTAGACCTTAGCCTGACAGTGTGATGAAGCTGTGCGTCTTATGAAATTAGAATCAGAAAGCAGCTGCAGGGGCAGCATGAAAACCTTGGCAAGCCCTGGGCAGGCCTTCCATCGAGGACTCTCACAAGGAAAAGCTCTCAACTACATTATAGCAATCCCCAAAGCGGGTAAAATAACGGCCAGAGACCCCACTGCACTCCCTGTGTGCCCTGCTCCACCCAGGGTGCTGTGGCCACACGGGGTCACTCTAGTCAAACGGTGAGAAAAAGCCCCTGATGTTTCTGTTTCATGTCTAAGACCACCCGAGCCAGTCACTGGACCAGCCACGGCCAGGGAAGGAAGATAACTGACTATTCATGTCGAAAATCTTGTCTTGACTGCACACCTCTTTTTGCCTCACCACAGGAGAACCAGAATAAGAAAAGCAAAGGCAAGAAATTGGGGAAAGGAAGAAGAAATGCCATATCTTATCGTTTTAAAAAAATCAAGCCTCTTCTTGATCAAATAAAACCTGCTTTACCCTTGCCAAGTGAATTCCCCGTTTTTAACCTTTCACTACAAATACTGTACCTACACATTGATTAAAAGGGTCTGCTGGCAGATGGGGCACTCAGCAGTGGCTGTAGCCAGGTTAGCCTTGGGGAGGAGAAGTCCGTGTTGTTGAGCCCATGCATAACCTCCATCCCTACCTCCATGGCCACTTTGTTCATAAGCCCATTGGCCTCTTTCCCCAGTCACTCCTGTCATGCTTCTTGCTCACTAGATCCAAACAATTGGCCAGCATGATGTCTTGTGGGAGGGAGAGGCAATCAAGGTCACTGCAGACAGTATTATGACACAAGGCTGGAGAGTTGATATACCCCTGAGGCAGGACAGTGAAGGTATACTGCTGGCCTTGCCAGGTGAAAGCAATCTGTTTCTGGTGGTCCTCACTAATGGCAATTGAGAAAAAAGCATTTGCCAGTTGAATAGCTGCATACCAGGTACCAGGGGATGTGCTGATTGGCTCAAGCAGTGATACCACATCTGGGACAGCAGCTGCAATTGGAGTCACCACCTGGTTAAGTTTATCATAATCTACTGTCATCCTCCAAGATTCATCTGTTTTCTGCACAGGCCAAACAGGAGAGTTGAATGGGGATGTGGTGGGAATCACCACCCCTGCATCGTTCAAATCCTTGATGGTGGCACTGATCTCTGCAGTCCCTCCAGGAATCCAGAATCTGGCATTGCTTTTTATTTTTTCTTTCTTTCTTTTTTATTCTTTTTTTAAATGGTACCGGGGCCGGGGAATGAGCCCAAGACTTCGTATGTGGGAAGCCAGCAATCAACCACTCAGCCACATCAGCTCCACTGAGTTGGTTTTTTCATTTGTTTGCTGCTTGATTTTTTTGTTTTTAGGAGGCACCAGGGACTGAACTCAGGATCTCCCATGTGGGAAGTAGGCACTCAACAGCTTGAGCCACATCCACACCCCTCCCCACCCCCTTTTTCTGGTATTGCTTTTGATTTACTATTTTGCTAGGTAGGGGCAGTTCTAGTGGCTTCTACTTGGCCTTTCCTACCATAAGAGCCCTCACTCCACAAGTCAGGGAACCAATGTGGGGATTCTGCCAGTTGTCGAATATGTCTATTCCAATTATACATTCTGGAACTGGGGAAATAACCACAGAATGGGTCCAGGGACTCATTGGACCCACTGTGAGACAGACCTGAGCTAAAACCCCATCGATCACCTGATCTCCATAAGCCCCTACTCTGGAGGACCACAGTGGCTTTTTGGGTCTCCTGGAATTAATGTCACTTCCTAGCCATGGTCTAATAATCCCTGAAATGTCTGATCATTTCCTTTCCCCAATGCAGTTACCCTGGTAAAAAGCCATAAGCTTCTTTGGGAAGACCGGGAGGAAGGTTAACAATATAAATTTTGGCAGTATAACAGGGTCCTTCGCCAAGGGGACCCAACCTTCCCCTCTTTCAAAGGGCTCTGCGTCTGTAAACTATCTCAAGTCTGGGAATGATTAAGGTGTTGTGAGTCTCTGTTTCTGTAATTCAAGTTAAGGTTTTGTTCACTTGTCCTAGAACTCTTCTGCTTATACAAGTCAAGTAGAAATTTAGTAAACTGACCATTTTTATATTTCTATTAGCTAATGCCACAGTTCTCTGTGACTCAGACTATTTTGATTGCTGCTTTGAGTCTGCCTTTCATTATGGTAGCCGTGCTCACCTTGTCTTTGGCAATTAAGTGCTGCCACTTGGCTTCTGCCAACCCAGGATCTGATCATTCCCGTTGTGTTTAGGATTCTAGATCCATGACAGCAGTTCCCATGGTAATATCTGACCTACAGAGAAGAGCAACCACAGAGCTCTTCAGGGATGATGGAGTTGGTCTCACAAATTCATTCCTCACAGCCCTGGTGAAAAGTGTGTCCTCTGGACATTCCTGGGGCAGGTATGCAGGTCAGACATGATAGAGCCACTCTAGCATTCCAGGCTCTCTAAAGCTTTGGAGTCCCCTCATCTACATTATACCAGGGCAGTTCTGGCATTTCAACCTCAGGTAATGGCCATCTCTTGGCCCAAGTTTCAGTCAGCCACCCAAACAAACTGTTAGAGCCTCTTCTAACCCCTCACACTACAACACTGAATCCAGAATCGCTGCTTAGTGAATAAATTCAGCCTGATCCAACTTTATATTCCTTCCACCCTTATTCCACATCCTTAGTATCCATTCCCACACATATTCTCCCGATCTCTTTCTATAAAGATTGGAAAACCCATGCAGTTCCTTTGGAGTATAGCGTACTTCCTCGTGGGTCACACTTTGTACCTCACCTTTTGGGGCCTGTTGACACTTCAGTCTAATTCTAGGTCTGGAAGAAAATGGTGGTGGTGGTGGAATTACCTAAGGGCATTCCATTGCATTTTCATCTGGTGAAACAGGATTAATCTCTTCAAGTGGAGGTTGGATGGCAGACTTCTTGGGATAGACTGGAGGTCAGGAAGCTGTGTCCTCAGGGCAGGCTGGAGGTCAGGAGGCTGTGTCCTCAGGGCAGACCATTATAGGTTTATCTGGCAAAGACTCAGCAGAATTTGGGTTTCAATGTCCCCACCCCCATCATTATCAACCCCCATGTCTCCATTCCAATATTCAGGATCCCATTCCTTTCCAATCAATGTTCTCACTTTAACAGCAGACACCCTGCAAAGTTGATATTTTAGTTTCTGTTGTAACTCTGCTACTTGCACAATGAAACTCTGGGTCTGGTTCAGAGATCTCAAGTCTGTGACTGCATGAAACAAGATTTTCTTTCAGGGAACACACAGAAATTTCACCTCATTCATGCACATTTGAAGCCTTCAGCTCATCCCTTTATTTATTTATTTTTTTAAAGATTTATTTATTCACTTTATCCATTTTAAACCCCCCCTTCCCCATTTGCTGTTTTGTGTCCATTCGCTGGGCAATTCTCTGTGTCTGTCTCCTGCCATCTCTTCTCATCCTCCTCCTCCAGTCTTCACCAGGATTCGATCCTGGAGACCTCCGATGTAGGAGAGAGGTGTTCTGCCACCTGCGCCACCTCGGTTCCTGGTTTTCAGAGCTTTCAGAGCATCTCATCTTGTCTCTCCTCTGTTATGTCATCATCTTGCTGCATAGCTCCCGGAGCCTGGCAGCTCACGGGCACACAGAGCCTGGCAGCCCATGTGCCTTCTATATATAGTTTTTTTAATTTTACCGGGAGGTCCCAGGGATCGAACCCAGGTCCCTCCATACGGCAGACGGACGCCCAACCATTTAAGCCACATCCGCCCCCCATCCCTTTCTTTTGTAACTGTATCCAGCATATTTAGGAAAAGCCAGCCAATATCATTATACCTTTTAACTCCACAAAACTGTTAAGGTGTCAAAAGCACTCTCACCTAGAGCCTTACCTCTATAAGCAGGTGTGTCGCCATAGCCAGTGGTGACATTTTGAATATCTCTATGGCCAGCTTGTATCATGGACTGTCAGGGGCCTCTTGATTATTGGAAGCAGAGTCATTAGTGCCCTAGAATCTAATCAGACTAGAGAGCCAATTGAAAAAACTCCAGAACCAGTTCAGAAATCCTATATTTAAGATTCTGTTTCTCAAGAACCACTCCTGGTACCAAGACGTGTTAGTCTCTAAGTAAATAGAACTGATAGGAGATATCTGTAAATATTATCAGATTTTGTAAAATTGCCTCATGTGATTGTGGACATGTCCAAATTCTGTAGGGCAGGCTGCAAGCCAGGAACTCCAATGCAGGTCCTCAGTGAATTTCCCAGGATTTGCTGCCTGGCTGAAGTAGAGATGGAGATTCTCTCTTCTGACTGCTGAAATCATCACTTCTCCTTTTAAGGCCTTCAACTGGTTGGATGAGACTTCTCTCATTGTTGAAGAAATGAATGTCCTCAGTTGACTAGATGTGATAAGCCATAGGTGCATTCAACTCACTGATTTAAGTCCGTGCAATGTCCTCACAGCAACAATTAGGCCAGTGCTTGCTTGGCCAAACAGCTGGGCCCCATCCCCTGACAAAGGTGACACCTGAGGCTAGCCATCGCCACAGTTATCGCTTCTCTCCTTTCTCATTATGAGTTAGTAATGGACCTGCCCACAGGTTAGGAAATTTCACCCCTGAGGTGGTTTGAGGCTGTATGTACCCCAAAAATTCATGTTCTTGGATTTAATCCATTTCTGTTGATGTGGTCCGTTGTAAGTAGGGCCTTTTGGTGAGGCCACTGCATTTAAGGTGTGGGTTTTAATCCTCTTACTGGCTCTTACTGGAGCCCTTCATAAAGAATGAAATTCAGACAGAGAGGGAAAAAAGCCATGGAAGCAAGAAGCCGAAGCAACAAAACCTGGAAGGGAAGGAGGAGACCAGCAGACGCCACCGTGTCCTTGCCATGTGCCAGAGGATGCCTTGATGTGGACATTTCATGGCCTCAAAATTGTGAGCAGACAAACTCCAATTGTTTAAGCCAAACCATTCCATGGTGTTTGCTCTGAGTAGCTGGGAAACTAAAACGACCCCCAATCCAAGATGTCCCCCAAGTATAAATAGATATGACCAGTGACTACCAGAGGTCCCTAGGGCACCTCTACCTTTATCTCAACAGGTGTGGCCACACCACCAGCAGCAGCAGCAAAAACAAACAGAAAACAAAACTTTCTCTACATGACCTGCAGCCTAAGCAAGAGAGGCACAAAGACACCCGGAACTGATCTGTCCAGTTATAATAAATTATATTATCCTCCCTATACAATCTCTGCTCCACTGGGATACTATTTCTTATTGGAATAGCAGGCTTATACCTTTCTACACACGTGCACTCTGAATTTTCTGTATTCAGAGTAATGGTTAGAGAGTTCCAGAATTTAAAACCACCATCCCTCCATTTAATCCTATTTCCTCAAAAGAATGTCCAGAACACTCCGAAATAAAATAAACACAGCATATTCAAGAAAGTTCCAGAAGGGAAAATTGATTCCTTCATCAGGCACACTCTACAAACTACAATTCCCACATGAAGAAGAGAAGAGGGCTGAGAGCTTGTCTAACTTTAGCAAAGTTGTAGGTGCCCCCACTTCCACTCTGAAAGCCCAGCAGTCTGGTCTGGATCAACTTACTGCAGCTGCTGTGGTCAGCCACCTAGACCTTGATCCCTTCGGCCAAAGGGGGGCTGTGCCACAGCAAAGGCTGCCTGTTTCCCCTGCATACCTACAGGGCACGCCGCGGAGCCTGTGGCCAGGTGAGAAGGAAAAGCACCCCGACTCCGCAAGGCAGACTCTCTTAGAGACAGTCATCAGGAACAAAGTGGCGGTGACTCCTCGTCACGGGCGTCCAGCCCAGGGCCTGGCTTACGACTCCCAGGTGAGGACACCTGGGCCTGCTGGGTAAGTGGAAAAGTGCAGCAGCCCACACTTACGGGGGGTGGGGGGCTTGGTGCCACCGCCTCCGTGGCATGCATCGAGGTGTAGACCTTGGGGCACTCGTACTGGATAAGCTTTCCATTGATACCTTTTGTGGCAGTTTGATATTGTTTATGAATTCCACAAATAGATATTGGGTTGTGTTTGTGAACTGGTGTGGGCACAGTAGATTGTATTGGACTCAGAGGCTTCCCTTTTACTTGACTGAGTTGTGATTAAGGCTTTGATTGGGCTACGTCAGTGGGCCTTGGTGGGCGGGACTCAGAAAAAACCATGTGGCAGAGCAGAGAGTGAAGTTTTTTGAGTTTTGATGTTGGAGTTTTGATCCGGAGCCCAGGAAGTAAACACACAGGAAAAGAACACAGAGGAATAGAGATGTCAGAGACCCTGGGAAGAGATAAGCTGTTCACCTGATAGTCTACAGCTGACCTTGTAGAGAAAAGCAAGCCTGAGCCTGGAGAGAATCGAGCTCTGGGGAGAGAGACAAAGCCCAGAGAGCCTGACGGCCCACAGCCCACAGCCGATACTGGAAGAAGCTGGGACCACAGAGCCTTAAGAGGAAGAGGAAGGCTGAATGTCGGCAGCCGTCTTGCACCAAAACGTAGCAACAGGCTTTGGTGAGGGAAGTAACTTAAGCTTTATGGCCTGGTAACTGTAAGCTTCTACCCCAAATAAATACCCTTCATAAAAGCCAACAGATTTCTGGTATTTTGCATTTGCACCCCTTTGGCTGCCTAATACACGTTTCTTAGAACTAAATGCCACTAAACTAGTTTATATCCGGTGGCAGGTAGAGGGAAAATGCCCGCAAGACCCCAGCCTGACTCGTCTCTTCACAAGCACCCCTGATGTTTCCGTTTCAGAGATGATGACACCCAGCAGTTCACTAGGCCAGCCCATGGCGAGGCAGAGAAAAAGAACTAAAACCCACAGCTATAACCACGTGCTCTTGTTCACAAGAAATCCAGAAAAAAGAGAAGAAACAGTGATGATCGATTTTTTTAAAATCAAGTCTTTTTTTGATCAAACAAAACCTGCTTTAAACTTGCCAAGTGAGACTCACAGTTTTTAATCCTTCAGTGCAAATACCGAATACTGTCTTCCCCAGCAGAGTCACCTTTAAGCTCGTCAACATCATGGACAGATATTCCCTAAGTATTGCTTTTTCCCCTTCTATGACTTCGTATCAGTCCTCCCCACTGGCTTGGGAATTTCACTGCCAACCTTGGCCTCCACCTTATCACACACGGAGGGGATTAATTACAGCCAGAGGCTGAGGCACCCTGCAGCTGTATCTCAGCAGGTGCCAACAACCCTTCCCCATCACCCACCTCCCCGCGGCGAGCAGGTGGAGCAGGTGGGGCAGGTGGAGCAGATCATGATTCCCAGATCAAAAGATAGAAATCACCCATCACCTTCTCCTGACTCCTGGAGTCCTTTCCTTCTGGAAATACTAAACCGAGGAATTTGAGGAATCCTCTAAAAGCCACCGAATTCTGATTCTTCAACACCATTTCCCGCCCCTCTGGTCACTACTAATCTTGCCTATTATTCCACTTGGATCATTGACCTTTTGCATTACTTTGATATTTTAAAATATTGCATTAAATATTATGTACTTTGACTACTGAGTTTTTTGGTGCCTCTTTAAGTTTTGCACCCAAGTGGAGTGCCTTGCTCGCCTCACCCTAATCCCTGCCCCGTGGACTCAGACACCAGGTGAGTGGTCAGGGAGGGCTTCCTGGAGGAGGCTGTGAGGCGCCGAGCTTGAGCCACACCTCTTAGCCCTTCCAGTGTGGGTGCTGCAGGCTGCGGCTTCCTCCCCTTGCTTGGGCAGGAGGTAAAGTGTGTCTCGGCAAGGGGTCAGCCCTTCTCTTCTGGAACTTGAAGTAAGCAGAGTCTTAATTGGAAAGAGGAGTTGGTGAAGTGGAGCCAGAAAAGCAGCCAGTGGAGTTTCCTCTGACATGTTGGCCAGTAACGCTGGGTTGTCTCTCCACCTTTCGGAGCTTTGGTTTTCACCCAAGGACCCCTTCATACGCGGGTGTTTTGAGAATTAAACGGGAAGTTGTGTGTCTGAGCCCAGCACACCTGGGTCGTCTCACCTGCAGGGGCTTGGCAGCCCTCTCCCCCAGCTCACGGGCAGAGCTACAGGCACGTGGGACCCCAGCCTCAAACAGAGGAGAGAAAGCCAAAGCTGCTAAGGGACAAGCGGGTGAGGAGGAAAGACAAATCAAGGGAGAAGGGGAGCCTGCCTCCAAATCCCCCAGCTCTGTGGCCATCCGGCGGCTGTGAGCCCTGACACTCCTGGACACCATCTCTCACTTGTCTCCACTTGTGCGCTGAGATATCCTTTTCCCATCTGAGCTTGGAAAAGCTTCTTCAAATGACAAAACCCAACGCGAGGAAGGTACCGTCCTGCGATGAGGAAACCATGGCCCCAGGAAGGGGTCACCGCCTCCTGCCCGAGCCGTGCCATCTCTTTTCTGGCCTCAGCAGCCCCCCTCACGCGACGTTCCAGCCACTCGGAGGCTCCTGATCCTCAGAAGGATGTCCTCCCACCTCCACTGCTGCTCCTTCCCCTGCGACACTCCTCCCTCAGCTCTTCCCCACCGAGTCTCCCTCATCCTTCAGCACTCAGCAGGGACGTTACCTCCCACAGGAAGCCCACCGGACTGACCCCTCTCGGCTGGCAGAAGCCTTTGCTGGGCTCCCAGGGCCCCATGGGCTTCCTCTCTCATGTCCCCGCATGACACGCAGCTCCAGAACAGGCACCTGATAAAGAGAGGAGCAGTGGAATATTCGGAGAAAGCGGGGTGTTCTACGTGGTCTTAGAACCACAGAGAGGGATGCAGGGGTCCACGTTGGTGTCAGCATCAGAACTTTCTAAGAATTGTAGCCCACCAACCACTCCAGGCTGCCTTAAAGATAATGAGCTGCTCATCACAGGAGGTATGCAAGCAGGTGTGAGAAACTGTTTCACACAGCCCTGTCCATGACTTCACCCCCTTCCTGCCCAGAACCAGGCAACCGGACTGAGGCCTGTCCTCCCTCTAAGGCCTTTGCCCTCCTCCCCATGTGGCTCAAATTCCCTCCTCTGCCTCAGAAGTCGGAGGGACCACATGGTGCCCAGAGAGGCTGCAGTCGGGGCCCTGGGCACAGGGACTGCACCCCAGCAATCTTTAAACTCAGCATCCAAGGGGAAAGATGGCCCTCCGCCTCTGCTCCCCTCCCCTCCCCTCTGCCCCCTCCCCAGGGCCCTCCTGCCCCAGCCCCAGGCCCAGCTGGAGCCAGGAGGAGTCAGGAGGGCAGGAAGTGGGGCCAGGGGCTTCGGGGCCAAGCCCAGCCCTGCCAAGGACAGGGGCCGCCTTCGCTGGTCCTCTGGGGCCTCACTCTTCTTGGCTGTCGGCTGGGCCACAGGGAGGGTGGAGGGGTGAAGAGCTAAGCCTGGATGCCGGCTCGGCGCAGCCTGGAACGTGGCAGGAATTCCGTTACTGGACCCCATGGGCTCACGGGGCCTGAGCCGTGGAAAGACCACGTCCTGTGGGAGACCCGCCCGTGGGAGACTCAGCCCCTGGCCAGATGGGTCCCTCGGGCTCTCCTGCCCCTCTCTCCAGCCCAAAGCCGAGCTGACCCCCAAACGAGGGAAGCCCTGAGGGGCCGACACCCCCACGCCTGCAGGCCCATCGCACACTCAATCGCACAGCAGCCGCACGAGGCCGGGACCCCACGCTGGGTGCCTCCTGCCGAGCCTCTCCCCTGGACTGTGACACCCCCCCGGGCGCTCACGTGTGGCTCATGTAACACGGCTAAATCCCGGCCTCTGTTTGCCCCCCTCCCCCTGCAACCGCACCCTCCCCACCCCCGTCGTCTCCAGCTCAGGAACAGCAGCTGCACCCTGGGGGCAGGGCCTGCATTTAGCAGCAGGACCCTGGCCACGTTCTCGAGCCTGAGAGAAGGTCCAGGGCACAGGCAAGCCCTGGAGGCCTCCCTGGGAACAGGAGGCCGCTTCGCCCAGGGCTCTCCAGGCCTCAGTCTCCTTTCTGTGAAATGGGCCCAGGGCCCCAGGGAGGAGTGGGTGGGCAGAAGCCGCTTCCCCCTCGGAGTCCTGTCCCATGCCCACCTCTCACTCCCCTGCCCGTCCCAAGCCCGGAAACTGCCATGGCTCGCGGGCCCAAGCTGTGTCCCTGAAGCCTCAGGGGCAGGGCTGGTCCTGGGACCCCCCGTGTCTCTGTAACACCCACTGACTGCATCAGAGTCCTTTCTGGGAGCCTGGCATCAGGCTCAGCGCTAATTACCGAAGAGAGCTTTTCACCACGAGGCCAGATCATTCCACTTTCCTGCTTGACACCCTCGGCAGATCAGGAGCTCACTCCCTGGCCCCTCCACAGGCCGCCGTGGCCACCGAGCTCACTCCCCTCCATGCCCCAGCCACGCTGGCAATCTGTGCAGACTGGCCACAGGCCCTTGGCACATGCAGGCGCTGCTGCCTGGGAGGCTCGTCCTCATCAAGGCCGTGGAGTGACCTCCCTGCGGAAGCTCCACACAGCTGGCAGGAACTGGCAGGAACAGCTTTCCCAAGCCCCCAGAAAGCAGCTGAAGGGCTGCAGGAACAGGCTGAGCACTGAATCGGCAGAAGGGCTCCGTACAAGCAGCAGGATCACGCGGTGCCACTGCCAGTGGGATCCCTGGTCCTCCTGGAGGTTAGCAGAGCAGCCCTCGCGCACTGCTGGGAGCAGGAACGTCGGCCCCGTCTGCCTGGGGGTGGCCTGAGGGCCTCGCCATCCCAGGACTGGCCCTGCGCGTGGAAGGCGGCTGCCCGAGCTCTCCTCCAGGAGCTGGGGGCCAGCGGTCCAGTCGTGTGGCCACCTGGGCAGGGATGCAGTGCCCGGGGTGCGAGGAAACCAGTTCCTAAGGAAGGGGGACGTTCGTACCCTGTAATTCCTAGGGCCTCAGCGCATGCCCGAGGCAAGACGCAGGGGCAGAGGGACCAGGGCGGCCCTAGGCCTGCGCCGGGAGCTCCCCTCTACTGCGTTGTGTGGCTAAGCCCCGAAGGAGAGCACAACACGGGTCAATCGCGGACTGGGGAGCGTCTTCATTTTCCCTTTATTATTATTTTTTTTGTTAGCTCTGTCGTAACACCAGCTGGATACAACTTAAGGAACAGATGCTCCAGCGTCTAAATTCCAGGGATGACACATTAAAATATCAAAATGTCCAGGTTTCAAGAAAAGGTTACAAAGTATATGAAGAAACAGCAAGCAACAGCCCGGACAAAGGAGAAGATTAAAGTATCAGAAACCATCAACAAGGAGGACCCTGAACATGCTCAGAGAGTTAAAGGAAAACATGGACAAACAACCAGGCAACCAGGAAACCGATAGGTGAACACAAAGGCAAAAACAATAGAGAGAAGGAAATTATGAAAAGGAACCAAAAGAGCTGAAGGCGATAGGAACAGAAATGTAAAATTCCCTGGAAGGGTTCAACAGCAGATTGGAGAATGCGGAAGAAAGAATCTGGGAACTTGAAGACAACTGAAATAGCCACTCGGAAGAGCCGAGAAAAAAAAAGAATGAAGAAAAGTGGATGGAGCCTGAGAAGCCCATTGGACACCGTCGAGCTACCAGTACACACACCGTGGGAGTGAAAGAAAGAAGAGGAAGGGGGAGAGAGACTATTCAAAGAAATAATGGCTGAAAACTTCCAAAACTTAACAAAGGACATGAATAAACCCATCCAAGACGCTCAACAAACTCCAAACAGGATAAACCCAAACAGACCTTCACTGCACCATGATAAATCAAACTGTCGAATGCTAAAGAAAAAAAGAATTCTGAAAGCCACAGGAGAGAAGCAAGGGTCACGGTCAAGGTCAAGGCAGCCTCTAAAGTAGGATTAAGCACCAATTTCTCGTTGGAAACCGTGGAGGCAAGAAGGCCGTGGGAAGACACATTTAGAGTGCTGAAAGCGGAAAATTGCCAACCAAGAATTCCATGTCAGGCTAAACTGTCTTTCAAAAATGGGGAACAGATTAAAACATTCCCAGATAAACAAATAGGGGAGGGGGAAACTAGAGGTCATAATTAAAGTACATATCGCTTCTCGGCCTTTTGGCTGAGATCAGGTGAAGTGCAGTGCACGAGACTGGATAGGATCTACCAAGGGAGGACACAGAAGGCTCAAGGGGACAGTATTGGGACATAAGAAAAAATTGGACCGTAGACTGTATGTCTTCTATCAATGTTAAATTCCTTGAACTTGATAACGGCACTTAAGGTAGTGACGTAATCTCCTTGTTCTTAGGAAATATGCCTGGCAGTGTGAAGTGCTCAGGGAAAACGATGATCAAGTGTTCAGAAAATGGATGGGTGGATAGACAGACAGATGGGAAGCTAACTAGATATGGACGGATGGACGGACGGATGGATGGAATGATACAGCAAATGTGGCAAAATGTTACAACTGGTGGATGAGAATTTGCGTGGGGTAGAGTCCTCTGGAGTCTGTTATTTGTGATCTCTTGGTTTTGTAAGTGTCCTGTACATTTGAAAATATTTCAAATGGGAACAGCAGGTCCTACCCCAGCCTCCTGATGGGGGTTAATCCGTAAGGCTTTAAACAGGCTGAGCAAGTGCTTAGCGGGACGGCTGGTGGGTGGCGAGGGCTCCCGCGTGCTATTACAGAGCAGGGCGCAGCCCCGCGTGCCCTCCGCGCCCTCAGCCGCGGGGGCCTCGCTGCCCGCTCACCCGGCGGCCCCTCCCCCAGGCCCCCGCACACCCTGTCGCCAGATCTCCTGCCCTCATCCCGCACCGTCTGAGGCTGGACCGGGGGTCTCTCCCAAGGAAGGAAGTCTGCCTTCTCCAAACCCCGCATCGGCTTTCAGGGGTTCCGTGCCCAAAAGAAGGCAGCGCCGATTGGGGCTGGAGCTCAGGGCAGCGGAGAGTGGGCACGAGGTCGGAACAGAAAGGCAGCCCAGCTCCATTTCACCCCAACACCCCGATTTTCCACGTGGGGAAAGAAAGGCAGCAAGAGCTTGTGGCCTGGTCCCAAGTGGGGCCGAGCAGGCATTTGGGGTGCCGGGTGATGAAGGTACCAGCTGCCATGCCCAGGGAGGGAGGCGGGGCAGGGGAGGGGGTCTGCATGGTGGAATCCCCTGAAGGGGCTTTCAAAGGCGCCAAGGTTTTGCCTGGGTTGGGGTTTGGGGGGCTGGGGTTTGCAAAACCATGAGGAGGTTTCCAGGGCAGAGCCGTGGGGCCCCAGCCCCCCCCTCGGGAGCACTGCTTGCAGACCCCTGCCAAGGGCCCTCCCTCTCCCCACCTCTCCCTCACCCGGAGAAGACGAGGCAGGTGACACGGGAGAAGCTGCGTTTATTCCGACAACGTAGGGCTGGGGAACCCGGCGCCCTCCAGGGCCCAGTGAGGGGGCTCCGTGGTGTCAGCCCCTCAGCTCCAGAGCAGGCGCATAGCAGCCACCCCCCAGGGTCTTCCTCCATGCCCAGCCCCCCACCCCGCCTGAGTGGTTCCATGAGCAGCTCAGGGTGCGAGGACAGTGCGCCCCCCTGGCGGGGGGCAGAGGAGCTGAGCCCACCCGGCGGCCTGCGGGCCCTGGGATGGGGCAGGGGGCGGAAAGGTGGCGCTGCAGCAGGGGGGCTGCAGGCCCGGGGGAGGAGGGGCTCAGACGCCAGCGGCGTCGGCGCCCTGCGCGCAGCCCCCGGGCCCCTCGACCTTGCTGGCCAGGCTGTAGTAGTAGGTGCGCATGCGCTGCTCCACCGCCACGAAGTCGGGGCGGTCCTCCCACCTGCGGGGCGGGCAGGTGCAGGCCGCTGAGCACGGCGCCTGCAGCCGGGGCGGGCAGCTGGCCAGGGGCTGGGGTGTCTGGTCAGGGGGTGAGGGTCCTGGATGTCAGGGGCTGCCCCCCAGCCCAGCGGAAGCAAAGCAGGGGCCCACCGTGCACCGCGTGGACGGGGGAGGATGCAGGGCGTGGAGTCCCCTGGCCCAGGGAGCCGGGACCCGCATGCAGGGGCGAGCACGCTGCGCTCACTGTGAGAAGACTGGGGTGTTGGGGGTGGTTTGGCCAGTGGGGAGTCAGACACCCACGGCCACGTGTGTGGGACAAGCACGTTGCGTGGTGGGAGCTGGGCGCTGGCCACCTCAGCTACTGGGGATTTGGGTGCTGGGGTCCCTGGATGGTGGCTGGGCTAGGGGACGCCAGGACACGGCCACACTGGGCGTCCGAGCCCATGTGCTGGCCTGCGGGGACGTCTGGGTCTCCGTGGCTGTGGGTGTCGGCCAGCGGGCTAAGGGCGTGGGGGGCAGTGTCCACACAGGACGTGGGGACGCAGGAGGCTCTGGTGTTTCTGCCTGTTGCCTGATGGGAAGCTGGGGTGCTGGGGGTGCGGGGAGCCGGGATGTTTATTGTCAGGAGCGGGTGTCTGGGCGCTTTGCGGCTGGCCTGCCTGGAGAAGGGGCGTTGGGGTCCCCTGCCAAAGGCCGAGTGTCGGGCACTGGACCGTCACCCTGGGTTGCAGGGTACTGACTTAGTTGGGGTGTCGTCTGGTGGGGAGGAGGCTGAGGTTCTTGCGGCAGGCATGCTGGGGGGTCCCCAAGTACAGTGCTGGGGTGTGGGTGCCCTTGAACCCTGCAGAGGCTGAGCACGCAGGCAGGGGCCCAAAGCATGCACACGCCCAGGAGATGGGGGAGGGCCTGGGTGGGACGGCACCTGGACCGCCGCTCAGATCCGGGTGTGCCTGGCAGGGGCCGCCCCCCGGCACTCACTTGTAAGTCCAGCAGTCCTTCATGAGCGCGTACATTTCGGGGGGACACTCGGGCGGGCGCTCCATCCGCTTGCCCTGCTCGACGTAGGCCATGACCTCGGGGCCCTTCATCTTCTGCTCAAGCCAGGGCGAGGGTGTGAGTGGCCGCCCCCCGCGCGTGCCCCCGTGCCCCCGCGCGCCCCCGCGCCCCCCGCGCCTGCCTTGTAGGGCTTCTGGCCGTAGGAGAAGGCCTCCCACATGGTGACCCCGTAGCTCCAGACGTCGCTGCGGCTGGAGAACTTGCGGAAGTTGATGCACTCCGGCGCGTACCACTTGAGTGGCCACTTCCCTGCCGAGCGGGCCTGGGGAGGGGGAGATGCTGCAGGGGGCGGGGGGCCCCCCCCCCCCCCCCGCGCCCACCAGCCCCCTCCACCCGAGCGCCCCAGGGCAGGGGCTCACAGTGTAGTAGCTGTCGTCGGCAGCCAGCGCCTTGGAGAGGCCAAAGTCGCTGATCTTGGCGTAATGCCGGTTGACCAGCAGGACGTTGCGTGCGGCCAGGTCGCGGTGCACGAAGTTCTTCTCCTCCAGGTACTTCATCCCCATGGACACCTGGTGCAGCAGCTCCGCCACGTTGCTGACGGGGACCTCCCCCCTGGGACAGACGGAAGGGGGGTCACCCGGGAGCGGCAGCCCGAGATCCCAAAGGTGAGAGCCCACGTCCCCCACCCAGCCGAGCATGGGCCTGAGGGCCACGTGTTCAGAGACGCTTACTGAGCACCTGCTGTGTGCCGGGCACACAGCTGTGAGCTGAGAGGCAAAAGCCCCCGTCCTCGTCCAGCCTTGTGGCTTCAAGTATCACAGCTATACTACAATTCCCAGTCTTACACCTCTGCCTGTGGCCTCCATGCTCCCCTGGGGTTCTCAGAGACATCTCAAGGGCAATGGGCCAAAGCGGAGCTCCTGACTATTCACACGCATGGGCATGCACTCTTTCTTCTCTAGTGCAGTTAACAGCAGCTCCGTCCTTGCAGGAGCTCAAGCCAGAAGCACAGACGTCACCCTCAGCTCTCCTCTTCCTCTTGCACCCCACATCCAAACCATCAGCAAAACCTCACAGCTCTGCCTTCAGGATCCATCCAGAACCTGCCCACTTTCCCTCACCTCAGCTTCTGCCAGCCCCATCCTGGCCTGCCTGGGGCAGATGGTCACCTCTGCCCGGTCTTGGGGTTCCAAGCCTCACCCCCAGGGCAGCCAGGGGGAGCCTGTGAACACCCAAGTAGGGCCACGCCCGTCCTCTGCTCACATCCCAGGGCTTCCACCTCACTGAGGGGAAAAGTCCAAGGCCGTGTGCAATCTGGTCGCCCCTCCCCGCCCCACCTCCTCCCACGTCCCTAGCCTCAGGGCCCTCCTCGCCCTTCTCCTGCCCACCAGCCATGGACCCACCCCAGGGCCTTGCACAGCTCGTGCCCACTGCCAGGAGCCCTGTCCCTCATGTCCCTGCCTGGCCATCTCCCTCATCCTGCTCGGACCTCACCTCCTCACCACACCCCCCACCTTCCCAGGGTGGCCTCCCTTTTATGCCCACAGCGCTAATCTTCAAACACACTCCATGCCATTCTCACGGCCATTTAGAGCCTCTGCTCCCTGACCAGAACACCGGGCAGGGGTCTTCATCTTGTTGATTTGCTGGCAAATCCCTGGTGCTTGTAGTAGCTCCTCCCAATAAGCACCTGCTGAGCACCCAAAGGCACCCTCTGGTGCTGAGGGTGTGTGCTCCAGCAGGAGTGGGGCCTCGGGGAGTGTAACACACTGTCTTAGGGGATGAGGAAACATGTGAACTTGCGCTTTCTTAGGATCAGGGTCAGCAGAGCAGAAAATCCAGCCTGTGCAGGCTGCCCAGGGTCTCTGGCACGTGTTCCTCGTTGTTTGTTTGCTTAACAGCCCTTTTAAAATGCAGAACATGCTTAGCCCTGGGCAGTACCAAGCAGCCGTGGCCCGAGCTCGCCAGCCTTCTCAGGAGGCTCTGAGTTTGGCCACGAGCATCTGGGTAACTAGTTCCCACGGGTTCTTCCTACAGGGCTGGACACCATTCCCTGCACTTCATAAATGCACTTTACAAATACTCTCTCATTGACTCCTTGCAAGAGTCCGGATTACGCAGGAGGAAACGGAGGCACCGACACACCCGCCACCTGCCCGAGCGCCTGTACAGGGGCGAGGCCGCGCGGGCGGGCGGGTGGGCGCGCCGGCCCCGACAGGGGGCCGGGTGCGTGGGTGGCGCAGGAGCCCCGGCCCCGCCCGCGCGCTCACTTCTTGCCGAGCAGGAACTTGTGCAGGGGCCCCGCGCCCGCCATCTCCATGACCAGCATGAGGGCCTCGGCCTGGCAGACGCCGATGAGCCGCACGATGTAGGGGTTGTCCAGCTGCTGCATGATCTGCGCCTCGTGCATCACCTCATCCTTGTCCGCCTTCTCGGGGCCGTGCTTCAGCACCTTGACCGCCACGTCGATCTGCTTCCTGCCGCGGACACGCGCGCAGTGGGCGGGGCGCCGGGCACCAGTCCTGCTGGGCCCTTGCTTGCACCCGCTGTCCCTGTGGGCGCCCCCCGCCACCACCCCCCCGCCTCCCCAGGGGCAGCCGGATCCAACGCTGGGCGCTCCGCAGCTCCCCGGGACCCACGGGGCCCCCGTGCGCCCGCAGCACCACCCAGGCCCCTCGCCCCCTGGGCCTCTCCCCGAGGGCGCGCCCAAAGCCTGTTTCCCAGGCAAGCCAGCGCGACGTGGTGCAGACACCCTGGCTCCTGCACCCACGGCCCGAGGGCCCCTGCACTTGCACGGAGGGCCGTACTTGCGCATGCGGTAGACACCCTGGCGCACGGAGCCGAAGTTGCCGCACCCGAGCTCAATGTCGGCCATGAGGAGGTTCTCGCGCTTCAGGAAGAGCTTCTTGTCCTTGAGGTCCTCGGGGTCGCTGTAGGGACTCTCGTACACGCTCGTGTCCATGGGCAGGGGCCGCGGCTTCTCAGAGGACACCAGGCGCGCTGCCCACACACACAGCCGTGTACTCTCAGGTCAGAAGCCAGGGAGGGGACGGAGACAGGATGGCCCCAGCGCCCCCAAGGTGGAAGCCTCACGCCATGGTGTGCCCTCCAGAGCATGCACGGGCACATGGGCACACACGTGAGTTCGTGTGTGTGTGCACATGTGTATACCTGCTTGTACTCCAGGCTGCATCTGGGTGTGCCATGAAGCCATGGACAAAGGGACTACAACAGTGTGTGCGCCCGTGTGCACACGTAGCCAAGTGTGCACTAACTACAGTGTGCGTGCTTGTGCCCATGGGTATCCTCCTGCCCACAGCCGTGTGGGTAAAGGGGGACCAAAGATGTGCACACGGGCCCATTTGTGTGCCAGCAACACCACACACCTGTGCACATGTGTGTGTTCACACGTACATCCATGCCTGTGCCCACTCAGGTCTACGTCTGCTCTCACAGCCACGTTTACAAGGGCTCCTTGGTGAGCGTCTGTGTGCACACGTAACCACATATGTCCTCCACGTGTAAGCACACGGGCATCCTCAGCAGCGTTTGAGGAACACGGGCTCAGGTTCAAGTCCTGCCTGCAGCCCTGCCCAACTGCGAGACCTTAGGAAGCTGCTGGCCGGCCTGACCCTCCCTCCTCCCCTGTGCGATGGGGATGCTGCCCTAACTACTTCCCACGGGGTGCAGTGAGGATCGGGAGAGCTCATCCCCGCGCTGAGCACGCAGCGCTCCATGAGCGTGCATCTGCGCGCAGGGCCAGGGCGTGGCCAGGCGCCCTCCCTGCATGTTAGCACACACCAGGTGTGCATGTGCAGGGCAGACTGCAGGCCGAGCCCGGCACACGTTTCTCCCCAAACCCCAGACAGTCAGGGACCCCTCAGCCTGGCTCAAGCCCGACCCACAGCTCCACCTGCCAGCTCACCTGGTTCTGGGGTGTATCCATCCGAGTTCAGAGTGTCCATCCGTCTCTGAGGCTAAAGGTCACAGGATCAGTTAAGGGTCAGCAGGGCCTGAGCTGGGGGGTCCCTCATCTCTCTCATGAGACCCACATCCTCTGAGGACTTCCAGGGATGGTGCTGGGGGTGGGGTGCTCTCTGTTCCCCTGGGAGCAAGACCATCACCCATCCAGCCAGCTCTGAGATGCAGGGTGGACTCACCTGGGTGACTGTGGATGGGTGGGCTGGCAGTGTGGGAGCGGCGGCCCCTGGGGGAGCAGAAGGGACAATGAGGGCATGGGTGGACGGAGGTCTCCCCCCCCACCCCTCCCCCACCACGCACCTGCAGTGGCACTGGCACTGGTGTTGGGACAGGCCTCCTTCAGGCAGTAGATGAGCCCATCAGCCTTGAGCTTCAGGTACTCCACGAGCTGCAGGGAGCGGGTGTCAAGGAAGGGCTCCCCTCCTCCCCAGCAGCCTAAGTGCAGCGTCTCCCCCAGGACGGGGTTGGGGGCGGCCTACCTGCCAGAGGGTGTCAAACTTGGTCCCCTCCGGGATGCAGTACTTGCCCGCCTTGTCCTGGCTGATTAAGTAGTGGTAGACGGTTTTCCCGTAGATCAGGGACAGCGCGTATGTGCCCTGCTCCTTCCGGGGCCTCAGCCTGGGGCGGGGCAGAGGGGGATGTCACCTCACAGCCACCTGGGTCCCACCTGTGGTCTACTCCCCCCACCCTGCTGGGCCTCAGTAACCCCCCTGGAATCTGTAGGCTCTGCACCCCAGATTCCCATGGAGAAGCAGCAGGGGCGGGGGAGGGCCCAGGTCAGTGCCACTCCCCCTCCAGACCTACTGGTCATGGACAGGTGGGGGGGAGCGGGGAGAAGGAGAAGAGATGACAGCATCGACAGGGCAACATGCAGCCACCTGGGGCAGACATGAGGCCACCCTCAGGGACACTGGGCCACCCACGGGGACACTGGGACACACTCGGGGACACTGGGCCACCCACAGGGACACTCAGCCACCCACGGGGACACTTGGCCACCCACGGGGACACTGGGCCACCCTCGGGGACACTGGGCCACCCACGGGGACACTCGGCCACCCATGGGGACACTGGGGGACACTCGGGGATACTGGGCCACCCACTGGGGCATTCGGCCACCCACGGGGACACTGGGCCACCCACGGGGACACTCGGCCACCCATGGGGACACTGGGCCACCCACGGGGACACTCGTCCACCCATGGGGACACGGGGGGACATTCGGGGACACTGGACCACCCATGGGGACACTCAACCACCCACGGGGACACTGGGACACACGCAGGGACACTGGGCCACCCTCGGGGACACTGGGACACACACAGGGGACACCTAATTCTCCATAGCCGGCCACTTGGCCACCCATGGCTGGACACCTGGCAGTCCACAGGGAGACATTCAGCCAACTACAGCAGACAGAGCCTCCCCGGGGGACACAGCCTTCGGCAAGTAGATTTATAACCCCGCCCTTGAGAGAGCTATTTCCACAGGACATCAGGTGAGCACGACTCGGTGATGAGCCCCCTGGGCACTTGGTGCAAGTCAGAGTGGCACCTGGTCCTCCTGCTGGGCGGCCTGAGCGGGAAGGAAGCCCCTGGTCGCCCCCTGCTGGACGCTGCTCAGATCTGCGACGTGACTCTCAGAGATGGTGCCTGGTGCGGTGAAAACCTGCCCCCCACTACCCCCAGAAACACACACACCCACCCTGCCCAGCCCACCAGCCCCAGCGCGCGCGCACACACGCACACACAGCCTCACAGAGTGGTCCCTCAGAGGTACACACTGTCAGGGCTCACTTGACAAATACTTATTGGGTGTCAGCCACATGCCACACACTGTTCTAAGGGACACAGCGGCGACCACGACTGCTGGGAGCCCACCTTCCACTGAGCCTTCTTGGGCTCAAGGAGCAGAGGAGTGGCCCTGGCTCTCCATGGCAGGGCCCGAGTGAGGGATGGAGGGCAGCTGTGACCACATCCGCCATCCCTGGAGAGCACAAGACAGGGAAAGATTGTACCATTCCCAGGCTAGCCCACGGCAGTCTGGGGGAAACACAGGAGAGGTAGGAACCCAGCGTGGGGTGTGATGAGGGGCACTGAAGGAAAGAGACCCGCACAACAAACCAAGAAATGCAAATGCCCTGCAGAGATGAGTCCACTCTCCATAACCAGACAGGTGGGCTAGCCTGAAGGCCCTAGTCTGAGGAAGGAAAACACCTCTTAAGGGCCAAAACCTTAGGTTTTAAACTGACAACCGCCCACATGCCAGCAAACTTGTCTGAACAGAACCAAGCGCGATATCCGGCAGCTCTTCCCATCAATAGACGGAGTCTCTTTCCCCTCTCCTGAAACCAGGCTCGGACCACGTGGCTGGTTTAGGCAACAAGACGTTGGCCGTCGTGACAAAGGCAGAGGCTGCGAAGTGGTTGAGCACTGGGGCTTCCCCGTCCTCTCCTGCTTTTCCTGGCAACCCTGCGGTCACCATGGGCACGAGTCCCAGCGAGGAGAACTGAGGCACTCAGGCCTGCCAAGTAACAGGTGCGTGCGAGGCCATCCCAAACCACCCGGCTGACCGCAGGCCTGAGAGTGAAAGCAAGCAAAGCTGGAAGAACCGCCCAGCCGAACTCAGCCCAAATTGCCAACACACAGAATCAAGTTGTTTTAAGCCACATTTTAGGGCAGTTTGTTACACAGCAAAAGCTAATTGATACAAACCCTCTGGAAAGAGACACGAGGGCTCATGAAAGAGCAGCCACTAATTCCTGGATAGTACACACATGCACAAAGATGTTGGCATGGTCACCATATATATTTCAGTGCCACAAATTCTACTTTCTTCACCAAAAACCACCAGCTGTGGGAGTTCTCTGTCCTTGCAGTTCACATTTCCACTGAAACTAGAGGTACAGGCTAAGAAATCAACGTGTAGCTCCACTCTTAAAAAAATAAAAATAAAAAAGAAAGGAACCTGATAAAGGTGATGAAAATAAAAGCAACCATTCGTTAAGGTCCTGGTTCAAAACTCATCACATTTGCCGTGGCCTCCTCGTAGGAGCCTCACAAGGTGGAGCCCCGGCCTGCAGATGAGGACAGAGATGCAGGAAGGGGACATCGCGCCCCAAACCACACAGCTGGTGAAGGGCGGAGCAGGATTCAAACCCAGGTCTGTCTCTACAGGCAGAGTTTATATGGGACTGACCCCAACGCTGGCACAGATCATCTGTGTAACCCTGAGTGAGGCGCTTGGCCTCTTTGTGCCTCAGTTTCCTCATGTGTAAAATGAGAAAACAGGACTAAATCAAAGGTTCTTCTGCTGAACTGGGGTCCGTGATAGATGGGGTTCAGGGACAATCATGATCTCGTATAACTGTCAGCAGAATCTTTTGCTTCAGGGGAGTGATAGGGTAGGGTGGGCTTTGCTTCAGTTGCATTCCCAAAGGGGTCTGCAGTCCAGGAAAGGACTGGGCAGTGTGCAATGAGGCCCTTTCTCCAGTGGCCACGTTTCGTGTCAAGTGGATTTGCCCACTACCACAAAATGCTGCATTTAGACAGAGAGAAGCACGTGTTTGTAGCAGCCTTAGCTACTGTTCCGAGCGTTCTCCAGCAGCTCTGAACCGTGGTTCTGGTCTTGGTTCCCGGCTTAGGTGGGATGGGTCTTCCTAACACACCCTGGGTCCTTGTCTCGGAACCAGACCAGTCCTGGGCTTGTCCCGTGCGTCACCACCTGCCAGGGGCAGTCCCCTCATCCCCTGCCCCACGCCAGGCCCTGAGGCTACAGCTTGGGCTTCGGGCCCTAACTGCCCGCCCGCTGAGAAAGCAGGGGTGGACTCCAGGAGCGCCGAGAAGAACCCGGAGCAGCTTCCGTCCGAAGCGTGCCTGGCCTCACTTCCCAGGAGGCTGACTCATGCCTTCTGCTCTCGACACCTCCCAGCACAAGCCGCTGCCTCCAGAGCTCACCGCCAGCCTCAGCCCCTCTCCATGCCCAGGCCCCAGGGCCCCCAGCCTCGGCTTCCCGCAGTCCACGCCGGCCCTGCTTGCCTCTAGGCCTCAGGCCAGCCCTGAGCCCAGCGCGCTCACAGCTGCTCAAAGCCGTCGCGGGGTCTCTGGGCTAACCCTAGGCCCGCGTGCGCTCTGCTGCGTTGTGCAGAAAGCTCGCGAACCTCTCCTGGGGCAGTGGAGTTCCTACCTGGAAGCTTAAGGTTTGAAAAAAAAAAAAAAAACAATTCAAAGCTAAGCAGCTGCTGTGGGTGAAGCCAGGGCGCAGATCCCCCCCTGCTCGGCCCTCCACGTGCCTCTCCCACACCTCCCCCCTGCCCCTGCTGAATGCAGAACCCCCTGGTACTTTCAGGGGCCTTAGGGAGTCTGGGGCCGTTTTAAAACCACCGGAATGGCAGGGTCAAGCCATGTTCGTGCATGTGAGTGTGTTTACGCACGCGTGTGTGTGCAGAACAGGGAGGAGGCGAGCAAAGACCCAAGCAAGGCAGCGGCTCTGCGGTGAGAGCCCGCCCTAGGCCCTGAGGTGGGCGCAGGGGAGGGCACCCAGGCTGCGGACAGACGGGATTACATTCTAGGGAGGGGAGAGGCAAGGAGGGGGCATCGGCTGCGTGGACCCGAGTCGGCGCCTCCCTTCACTGGGCTGAGGTGGCGCCCTTGGACAGTTTCCTGGAGTAACAAGCCACGAGTGAGACACGAATCCCTGGAGACGTGGGCCAGACACCAGCGACGTCTTGGTGGGCGGCACCTGAGGACAGGTGCCAGCCGTGGGGAGGTAGGAGGGGCCCTCCAGGCTCACCTGGTGCTTGCAGCCCACAAGGAGGGGAGGCCAGCTGCAGGCACCTGTGTGGGAAGCCGGCCACCTCCCCCGGGCCCTCCTCATTCCATCCGAGCATAGACTTTGCAAAAATGGGCACCCTGGTTCCTTTCCCTTGCGTGGTCTCTGCCCCCAAAAACTCGGTTTGGCCATGTGCCTGGCTTTGGCCCACGGCATCAGCACCACCGAGCGAAGCGGAGGCTTGACAGGGGCCTGCACGTTGGCACGTGGCCCCTCCGCCTGCTCTTACGAGCCCCGTGGCCTCTGCCACGCCCGTGAGCCCAGGCAAGCCCGCTGGTCGGCGAGAGCACGGCAGCCACGCCGTCCCCGGGCCCGTGGCCACCCTAGCCCACCGGGGCCCTGCCCGGCCGACCCGCAGGACGGTGAGAAAGGACCGCCTGCCTGCCCTGGGCACCCACGCAAAGGTGAGCTTCCCCTCGAGGCACTCAGCTGGGCGTTCTCTGGAACAGTCATGGAGTTCCCTCCGAAGCCTTAGAAACTTCCACCTACAGCCGAAAGCTGGGGGGCACCAGGAAAACCTATCAGCTGGCAGCAGCGCCATGCACAGGGCTCGTGTGGGGAGGGGGGAAGCCAGGAAAAGGGGCTGCGTCCCCCCAGGCGCGCTGGCCCCTGGGGCAGGGCGGGGGAGAGCAAGGATTCAGCCCGGCAGGAACTCAGGAGCAGCTAGGAGAAGGGAGGCCTGGGGAATTGAGGCATCTTGGGGAGGGGGCTGCGTTTCCCGAAGGGGCGGGCGCCTGGGGCCCGCAGCTGACATCTGGACAGCACCTGTCAGAAAAGAGCCTGCGGGCCCTGCGGCTCAGGAGCTGGGAAGATAGCCTGAGAGATGCTTCTCCACGGGCTCACGCACGGCCGCGCAGGCTCCCCCAGGACACCCGGCCGAGGCCAGGGCGCGTCTGGTGTGTGCCAGGCACCCGGCCGTCGCCTTACACCGGTGAGCTCAAGAGGCGCTTCCAGCAAACTGCCGCGGGACGAAAGCCAAGTCCTCCCCCCGCGCTGCCTCCTCAACGTGCCAAGGACCTCGCCGCCTCCCACCTGCAGGCGCCGCCCCCTTGGCCACAAACACTTTCTGCCAGAGCGCAGCGCAGCTCCCTTCCCTCGGCCTGGGCTTCTTTACTCAAAGGTCACCCCCCAGGAAGCCCCCCTCTGGCCACCTCATCTGAAAGTGCCCCCCGTTCCCACCGCTTGACGTTTTGTGGGTTTTATTTTCTCATCTCCTTTTGTCTACCATACGGGCGGGGTCTCTGCTCTGCCCCCTGCCCTGTCTTCCAGGGCCTGGCCCTCGGTGGCTATTAGCGCCTGCTGAATGAATGGGTCCACACTGAAAGAGGAAACTGAGGCAGAGAGACGGCCCGCCGCTCGCCCAAGGTCTGCAGCCAGAAAGGGGCACAGGTGTCCAAGTCTGAGGCTCCCCCGACCCCTGCCGCCCCTTTGCCGAGTAAAAAGCCCTCTGCACACTCACGGACGCGCCGAGCACCCGCAAGCGTGAGCGCCCACGCGGGCCTTCGCACAGGCCCGGCCCTCAGCCCCCAGGAGGCCGCCCCCCAGGGCCGGCCCGAGCCCACATACAGGAACTTGCCGTCGGTCTGCGAGCCGGAGTAGAGTTTGCGCTCGGCCTCCTCGCGCGTCAGGCTGCTGTGGAACCAGGGCATCCGCTCGTGGGCCGTGGTGGCGATGAGCTTCTCCACCTGGGGCGCCTGGCTGATGATGGCCTGCTCCAGCGCCTCGCCCTGGGGAAGGGGAGGGGCGTGGCTGCGGCCGCGTCCCCACGAGGCCCCCCCCCACCCTGGCGCACCGCCCCCTCCGTGGGCCGCGCCCGCCCGCGCCGCAGCCCCGCGCGCACCTCGCCCTCCCACCTGGCCCAGCCGCGCAGCTCCCCGCGCCCCCCGCCGGGGCCTCCCCGCCAGCTCGGAACCGCGTCCCCGACGCCGCCTCCCGGGCGCCGCCCCTGCAGCTTGCAAGCGGGCCCCGCGCACCTCCAGCCTCCACGTGTGGCGCACGTAGTCGCGCACCATGGCGTCGCGCAGGCAGTCGAAGACGCCAGGCTGCGGCTCGAGGCCGGGCGGCCGGTTGCAGGGCTTGCGCAGGGCGCAGGGCAGCCCGTCGGCGTCGCGCGAGTAGAACTCGCAGAGCTCGGCGGGGCCGCAGTGCGCCTTGCCGCCCGCGATGGCGTAGGTGCCGTTGAGCTGGCGCTCGATGGCGAAGTGGTGGCAGCGCACGTCGTGCACCAGCGACAGCACGTAGCCGCCGAGCGAGCGCAGGCACTGGCGCAGCAGGAAGAGCCCGTCGGCCATGCCCGCCAGCTTCAGGTGCTCCTCGGCCTCGGCGCGCGAGATGCTGCCGTAGAAGAAGGGCAGGTGCGCCGCGGGGTCCGGCATCGCCGCCTCGGCCCTCGCCCCGTGCGGCGCCTCCGCAGGCCCTGCGGGTTCGGAGCGGGTGGCACGTCGGCGGGGGCGCGGAGGGGGCGCCTGCTTCCTGCTCGGCCCACCTGCGGAGCAGCCCCGGGCCGCGGGGCTTAGACCCGGGGCTGCCCAGCGCCCGGACACCCCGACACCCCGCCGGCGCCTGGAACCTTCCGTTCACTGCGCAAGCACAGGCTGCAGTCCCGTGTGCTGCAGGCCCGGTGCTGGATATGGGCGAATGCGAGAGACGTGCACCCTCCTGAAGGAGGGCTGTGTGTGTGTGTGTGTCTCTGTGTATGTCTGCATGTGTGTGTGTGTCTGCATGTATGTGTGTCTCTGTGTGTCTGTCTGTGTGTGTCTGTGTGTGTGTGTCTCTGTGTGTATATCTGTGTGTGTCTGTGTGTGTCTGTGTGTGTGTGTCTGTGTGTGTGTCTGTGTGTGTCTGTGTGTCTGTGTGTGTCTCTGTGTGTATATCTGTGTGTGTCTCTGTGTGTGTGTCTGTGTGTGTGTGTCTGTGTCTCTGTATGTGTGTGTGTCTGTCTCTCTCTCTGTGTGTCTGTGTATGTGTGTCTGTGTGTGTGTGCGCACGCACACGCAATAATCGAGGAAAGAGAACCCACCACTCCAGACTGGAGCAAGTGTTGTAAAGGGAAGGGGAGCGGCCGGGGGGGCCTGGGCGCAGCACCTCAGGCAGCGGCACCCGCTCTGCCCATCCCAGGAGTGCCGCCCCGCGCCCTTCCCGCTCCCTCGCCACCCACTCTTCCCCTTCAGCCTTAGAAGTCCCCCCCCAGCCTGGACACCCCTAACTCCCCACCTGTGTCTTCACAGCAAGTTTCTAGAAGGCATAAGCCCACTTGAGCCTCCGTCAGCAGGGGACTAGCTAAATAAATTAGGGCTGAGCTCCAACGTGAACTCCTGTGTGGCCGTCAAGCAAAACAGGTGTGTGACTGACCGTGTCCAAAACCTACTGGTGAGAGAATCCTAGAAGGCGGGATCCTGTCTGGGGCGAGAGAATTGAGGATGTCTAAAGGACAGAGAGATGGATATCTGGTAGGGGAGATTAGTTATCTACCCTCAACTCTGCGGTGCTGGTGATGCCTTGAGGGGGATTAGGTCTTGAAACTCAGAGAAGGTCCACTTGAATTTTCTCACCTCATCATATGTAAATTTTAGAGCTCCCCATCAGAAAGAACTGTGGAGCAGGAGCAGAAGCGTTAAGGGGCTACTGCGGTTGGCTTTGAAAGGCATCCAGAAGACAGCGTGGCTTGGTGGAAGGAGAGGCGAGGGGTGGGTGGATGGGCAGGTAGCTACACATAGGACAAAGCGAATATAACAAAACGCTGATTGTAGAATCTAGGGGATGGGGGTATGTGTGGACAGTTCTGCCCATTTTTCTGTGTGTTTGGAAGTTTTATAATGTTGAAAAAAAATTGTGTCCCCACGGCAGGTAGCAGCTGTTTCTCTGTTAAGGCACAGCCCCTTGCACAGGTGAGCAGGGGAGTAGTGGGAGCCCTGGGGCCCCGTGCCCCGGAACGCAGGGGTGGGTGCCGGGCGGAGCCAGAATCAGGGCAGCCGGGGGAGGCGCCAGCACCTGCCTTCTGAGGCAGGGGTGGGGCTCCAGGCCTGGGGGGCTCCTGGGTGTCCCAGCAGTTACAGGTAAGGCAGAGGGAGACGTGGGTCCCCAGTCCACGAGAGCATTTATATTTAAAAGCCAGGAGGGCTCCTCGGCAATCGCTCCAGAGAAATGAAAACTTGGGTTCACACAAAAACCCACCCACAGATGTTTACAGCGCCTCTGTCCACAGCTGCCCCAAATCGGAAACGACTCAGATGTTTCCCAGCAGGTGAGCAGATAAGTGGGGTCCCTCGACACGGAACAAAATGCTGATACACACAGCAGCACGGCGCCCAGGAGCACACCCCTGGCTGCCAGGGGAGGGCGAGGAGGACGTTTTAGGGAAAAGTCTGTCTCTTGATAGAGGTGGGAGTTCCTTGGCTGGTGGGTTTGTCAGATCTCACAGCTTCTCACTAAAATGGGTGAATCGCATAGTATGTTATTATACCTCATTATGACTGTTTTTTTACGAAGGAGGGAGGTATAGACACCCTGCGCTCGAACTGGAAATACCGAAATAGGCCAGGGGGCTGGCCCCGCACTCCGCTCCAGCCTCATGCCGCTCTCCAGCTAGCTCAGGCCCCGAGCGCGACGCAGCAGCCCCGTCCCGCTGGAGGGGCATGGCCCCCGCGACCTGGCCGACCCCCACTCGCCCGGACCCGCTCTGGCCGTTCCCACTGTCTCCTTCCCCGAGCCCCCCAGCCCGTTCCACACCCACCGCTCCCGCCTCCCTGGGATCTCCCTCCTGAGGCTGGTTGTGCTGGCATCACCTCCTTGGATCTCCACAAGCTGTTCCTCTTAATACAGCCTGAGCTCCAGCTCTAACCGCACCGTGTCTGCGGTTGGCTCGACGCCTTGGTCCGTTTCCCACGTGAGCTGAGGCCCAAGGTCTGCAGGGTGCTTGTAGGCAAGTCTTCCCCAAGGCCTCCCTTGGCCCCCTCCTGGAACCCCCCTGCCACCTCCTTGAATCCAAACTCCTCTGCTCCAGCAGGGCCGGGCTACCCGCCTTCCTGCAAAGTCACCTCCCTCCCCCGGGCCGTGCAGTGCTCCCTCCCCATTCCTCTCTGTCTTCCAGAACCAGTCAGTCCTGCCTCTCTGACTCATATTGCTGCAGCCCCATGGCATAGCGGGGTACAGGGGGTCTTATCTAGGGATGGTGGGGAGCTGAGCTGGTCTCTGGGCAGGAAGCTGTGGCAGGAAACTGCCGGCAGCACAGTTTGAGCACTCCTCCCCATGGCGGCCGCAGGTGCAGCCTGGGTAGCCGGAGGTGGGTGAGGGCAGACGGGGCGGTGTGTGGCCCCTCACACCCGAGGCCAAGGGCTCCCTGAGGCAGGCGCCTTCCCTGTGCGCTCAGCTTCACCCCCAGCTTCGGTCTCCCTGCCAATAACGCCGACAGCAGTAATAATACACACCCCTGCACGGCAGGCAGGCCTGGGGCGTCCGCCTCTGCCTCCCTGGGCCTTTCTGCGCTGGCCTGGTCAGGAAAGCTGGGCCGAGGTCTAGGGTGGCCGAGCTCCAGGGCTCTAGGGGGCAGTCGCCAGAGGGGCTGAGGAGGCCGGGTAGGGTGGCCTGAAGAAGGGGGACGGTGGAAGGCTGGGGGCCCCAGAAGCTGGGCTGCTGCAGAGCGGGGCTGGGCAGAGGCGGCCAGCGCGGGCTGTTCTTCGGAAGGGCTGGCCCACTGGCAGCCTCCCCTGGACCCTGGCCACAGCGCCTGGGATCAGAGGTCTCCGTCCTGAGCTGGGTCCTGCAGACTCCATGGCCTTCCCGGAAGAGGCACGCCTCCCACGACAGCGCCCAGCCCCGTCCCTGCAGGCCAACCCCTCCAGCGCGCAGCTCAGGGGTCCTCGCTTGGCCTTCCCAGGAAGCCACGGGACACCAGCCTCTCAGCCTTCGGTCCGTGGCCGGAAGGACGTGCCTCAAGCTCCGCCATTCGCGAGTGCTCTTTGGGCACAAGGGCAGTGTTTCCCTACGTCTGCTCCAAGGGGGCCTGATACCCACAAAACGTTTCCCAGGAGAGAAGGGTCGAAGGCTGTGCAAGCACCCGAGCCTCTTGGGGCTTTGAGGGCGGCCGCAGGCAAGGCCCCGTCAGCTTCCTTTACTCCCCACCCCCACCAGCAGCCTGCAGGGTCTCCTGTCTCATGGAACAGACGGAGCGGCCAGAGCCCCAATCAACCACCCGTCGTGAGAGCCCAAAGGGGAGACTGAGGCGGACAAGCTGCCGAGGGAGTGTGCCGATCCCACTGGGCCTGGGGGTGGAGGTGGGAGCACCAGCCTGGAGGCTCTGCTGGAGGGGGGCCAGCCCCCGCCACCCCTGGTCCTTTCACTCACCCCCCTCCCCTGCACCCATCCCAGCCCCTGGCTCTCTGACAGAATCCCCCATCCTCTGCCCAAGACTGCAGGTCCCCCCAAAGCCATATTCCCTCGTCCTGAATCCCCAGGCCATGGTGGGCCCCCTTGCCCACGGGCAGAGTAAAGGGCCGCCTAGGTCCCAGCTGGGGTAAAACCGTGTCCCCCAAAACACGTGTTCAAGCCCCTCCCCGGTCTCAAGAAAGTGACCTCATTTGGAAACGGGGTCTCTGAAGAGGGGATTCGTTAAGATGAGGCCAAGCTGGCTTGGGGTGGGTTCCCATCCAGGGGGACTGGTGTCCTTGTGAAAAGAGGAGATTTGGACGCAGAGGGAAGAAGGCGTGCGCTGGCGGAGCAGAGAGGGCGTGCTGCGTGGCCAAGGGCCGCCGGGGCCCCCGCCCAGGGCTCAGGGGTGCAGGGCCCCGCTGACACCTTCATCGCACGGGGCGACGACCAATTCCTATTGTTTTGAGCCAGCCGGTTTGTGGTGTTTTGTTACAGCAGCCCCATGAGACACTTACATATTGGGTAACGATGCCAACGCCTGGCATTTCCCAACACTGTGCCAGGGACAGCGGTCAACACCTTCCTAGGAAGCAGTCAGCTTAGAATCGTGGCTCTGAGCTCATCTGGACAGCAGGGCCAGCAAGGGCCCCTACACTGGCGGTCGTGGGGATTCCGCGAGACAAGTCTCCAAGTGTCAAGCACGGGGCCTGGCCTGCGCCCGTCCTGTCACGTCCTCCTCCACTCACAGCCCTCCAGGGACCCCCTCACTCAGGGTGGAAGCCCAAGTCCTCATGGCAGTGACAAGGCCCTGCACAAGCTGCCCCACCGCCTCCCTGCCCTCGCTCACTCCCCTTCAGCCACATGGGCCACCTTTGGGTAACTTGAACCACTTAGGCATGGACCAGCCTCAGGGCCTTTGCACTGCTGTTCCCTCTGCCTGGACACATTTCCCCCAATTCTCCCTCACTTCATTCACGACTCTGCCTAAATGTCACCTCCTTCTGGAGGCCCTCCCTGACCTCCCTCTCTAAAATAGGCCCCACTTCTCTCTCTATCGCCAACCCAGCTTTATTTCTCTTTACCACCTAAAATTTGATCTATATTTTGGCTTGTGGACTTCTTTTTCCCCAGCTAGAATGTAAGCACAGCGAGAGGGGAGAGTTTGCCTTGATCCCCCACCTATACCAGCAAGGCACATAGTAGGTAACCAATAAATATTTATTGAATCAATTAATTAGTTAATACAAAAAGCATCGTCCTGGGGCTTGCCGGGCTGGTCAGGGTGAGGGCGGCGACTTAAGGTCCAAGTCCGCCTTGGGCTGTGTGTGCAGAGGCCACAGGTGTCTGGAAAGGCACCCAAGGTGCTGGGATGGACCTGCACAGCCCAGCAAAGGATGAGGGGCGACTGGTAGACCTGGAGGCCCAAGGCACCAGTGGTGGGGGAGGGGAGGCCATCCAGAAGGGCCTTTGTGCCGCGTCCCCTCGTCCAGAGCAGAACCCGTGCCTGCCCCACCCTGGGCTGAGTCAGGGGCCTCCTGCGGGCTCCCAGGGCCCTGTCCCCCCACATCACAGCCTGACTGGCCCTGTGTGACCACCGTGCGTGGGCTTCGTCTCCTGCCACGCAAACGCCCCAAGCCAGAGTCCACAGCCGCCTTTCTCTACCGCAGCCCTGGCTTCCTCCCAGTATCTGTCCTCTGGCTGACAACAGCAGCAGCTCCTGTTGTCAGGGACGGTACCAATTCCCACCACAACTCCCGTAAGTGGGAACCGTCATCCCCATTCCTCAGCGAAGGACACTGAGGCTCAAGAGGTTAGCCATGCTCGGAATCCTGCAGCCCCAAGTGGCACAGTCAGAATTTGAACCCGGGGCTCGGGCCCAGCTAATTCCTTTAGTGAAGCAGGAGGCTTTAGGAGAGCAGAATCCACGGCTCTGGAGGGGGCTCCCTGGGGGCTCCCACATCCCCACAGACCCTGGGCTGGCCCCGTGTCATCCCACTTCAGCAGCCACGGCCCAGACAGCACCCACATCCAGTAGGTGCTCATATGTGCCTGCTGACCGAACCACGTGCATCCTCTGCTGCCCGGGTCTAAGGGCGGTGACCTTGGCCAGGAGGTCTCCTCTCTGAAATGGGGTCTCAGTCCCTGTGACTGTGCAATGGAGACAGGAGGGGGGGGCTTGGGGGCTGGAAAGGGTGGGATGAGCCTGGAGGATGGAGTCTGATAGAGACGTGGGGACAGTGTGCAGCCCTGGCCTCTGCCTCCCAGGAGCTAGTGGCACCCCCGAGTCATGCAGCAGAACGGACGCCCCGGGGTGGCGGGAAGGCTCCGGGAGAGAACCTCAGCCTTAGCCCTAGGCTTTGGAGGGAGCAGGCAGCGCCAGCGCGGCGAGGCCGGTGGCTGCCGCCCCAGGAGACAGTCGTGGAGCCCGGGGGTCCGGATCCCTGAGCCCAGAGCTCGTGGTAAAAACTGTATTACGGCAAAAAAGCTTCGAGAGCGCTCTGGGTATCCTCGTGGTGCTGAGGAATCCGAGGGCAGAACTGCTATCTCAGCACAGCTGGAGCGGCCTGGGCTGCCGGGCGCCACGGCGGGCTCTCAAACCAGGCCAGGCCGCCACCCGGGGCCGCGGGGCTCCAAGCGCACGGCCGTGACGAGAAGGAAAGAGCAGCCCTGCCTTCCGCGGAAGGACTTCGCAGGTAGCACCAGGGACATCCCTCACTCCTCGGCAAAGCTTTATTGAGCACCCGCTGGGGGCTGGCTGCCCTGGCCAGGGAGAGAGGAACAGGGCTCAGCCTCTGCTGCTCACCGCAGGAGCATCTGTTCCTTCCTGCCAAGACTCGTTCCTGCCTGGGGCACCTTTCCCCGATTCTCACCTAACAGGAGCTGCACACCCAGTAGGTGCCAGTATTTGCAGCCGCAGTTTTCGATGTACAAACTGAGGCCCAGAGAGGACAAGCAACTTGCCAAGGACACACAGCAGTTGAGCCGGACTTGAGCATTTGGCTCCTTCTCCTCTCTGGGCCCACCTTTAACCTGAGCTTGCTGACAAGCATCTAGCGCCTGCCCAGGGCCCCTCACGAAAATCATCAGCATTTTGTTTTTCAGATTCGCAGCCCTGTTGAGCTCCCCTTGTTTCCTCCGGGCCTGGAGGCCAGAGTACACATTTGCTTTCTCTGGAGCTTCCTCTGCTTGGAGCCAAGGACACGGCCCTGACGGGGCCCAGCGGGAGGCCAGCCACAGAGCGGGCACCTCCGTCCCCTCCAGGCCGTGGCTCGGCTGACCCTCTGAGCGGGAGCCGCTTCCCTCCGGGAGGCCACTCTCCGGCTGGACACCACCCTCCCGCCTGGCCCTCCCCAGCGGCCTCTGCACGCCCAGCTGACACTCTGTCCTCTTCCGCCACCCTGGAGGTGGCGGCCAAGTGGATGGCTTACCTGGGGTTGTGCAGGTGGGTGTCGTGGCAGATGGGCCACCTGGGGGTCTCTAGTTCCCACCGCCGACAGCCGGTTCTGAATGAAGAAATGGGCCCAAGAAATCCACTTGGGTTTCACGGTAGCCCGAGCGGCCTGGGGGCCCTCTGCCTGCTCGCCCCCCTCACGGTTAAGATGTGGGGAGGTCCCTCCCCCTCTGCCAGGCACCCCCGAGGCCCCTGGGCTGGCAGTGGCGGCAGGATGGGGCGGAGGGCCACTCACCTGGACGCGCTGGTGGCAGCACTGAGGCCCAGGCGAGCGCGGCCGGGGCGGAAGGCCTGGTGTGCTCTTGGCAGCGGGTTTTTCTGAAACGCAACCTATTTCCTTGCCGCAGAGACAGGAAAGGGGGCTGTGTTTGAAGTTTACGTCAAAGTCACAAAGTGCTGTGTTCAAGGAAAATCGCAGGCCACACGCGCCGGGGCTGGCATTTCCGGGGCCTGGCAGCGGTGAGGGGCCTGGCTGGCCCCAGGCAGGGACTACACGGGAAGAAGGAGGGGTCCGCCAGCAGGCCCCAAACCTGGGGGGGACCTGTGTGTGCCAGAGCGGGCTGGGGGGAGAGGAGGCCGAGGAGGGGAGCCCCGGGGCACACTGGAAGCAGGAATGCCCCCTTTCCTCTCCCCGGGGGGCATGGACTCCCCCTGCGGAGGACCTCGTAAGGGTGATTTTTTTATTCCACCAGCGCTGCGGGCTTCAGAGCCCTTCCGTGGGCCGCCCCTGCCCTGGCTGGGTCAACAGGGACACCAGGCTGGGAGGCCGGAAGCCAGGGAACTGTGGGTGCCCAGAGGAGCCCCAACAGCCTGGGGAGTCCACGAAGGGTTCCGGGGGGGGGGGTGCTCGGCCATGTAGTGCAGACAGGGGCACAGTGTGTCCCCTGCACCCAGCCAATCCCACCCCTCGGCCTGGGCACCTGGGCAGGCTCCCCCCGCCCCCAGGCTGGCCCCCACCCTCTGCCCAGGTGCAAGCCTCACATCTCACTTCTGCCCCCTTGGACGGGGGCCCTGCAGAAAAAGTCCTAAAGCCACTCCGCCCCATGGCCACTTCCTGTCCTTTGCCTTCCACTTCACACCCCATCTCTCCCCCCCAAGCCTCTGGGGGACACTCTCTCACCCACCACCTCCTTGCTCTCTCGGGCACTCAAGGATTTCTTCGGTGGCTCCCCCATCCATGGGCTCAGGAGCTGGTGGGGGGCCTAGGCCCACCCGTGGAGACCCCAAGAACACCTCTTCTGGGGCTCCCGCCACCCCTGCGGGCAGTGGCTGTGGCTCCTCGGCCTGCAGTTCCTCCCAGCTCCCTCTCGGGTCCCCGTCTTAGGGCACCCTCCCGGGCCTCTCCGACCCGCCCCCCCAGGACGTCTTTGGTCTGGAATACTTTCCTCCTACCTAGGCTGCCCCACACTAGTCTTGCTGGAAGGCTTCTCCCTCCCCACAGGCAGCATGAAACTGGGGATCGAGAAAAAGGCTTTTTCCCACGCCCGATACCCCGTTCTCCGGTGAAGAGAGAAGGGTGCCCTGGCAGACCCGAGAGAAGAGAAACCACAAATCCGTGACAGCAAAACAGCAGCGGCCGCGCTGAGCCCTGCTCCGTGCCAGTCTTCTGAGCTCTTTACAACTGACAACACGGAATCCTCAGAACAAGCCACTTGTGGGCCCGTTTTCCCACTGAGGCCACAGAAGCCCAGAGAGCGTAAACACCACGCCAAGCGCCGAGGCCGGACGGCCCGCAAGGCCCGCACGCAGACGGGGACCTGGTTGCCACACAGCGGGGGCAGGGCCTTTGGGGCTGGTGGGCGGGGGGCTTCCCCTCATGGGGGTCCGCAGACCCGAGAAGGGGTCGCCCAGCCTCGGGGGGGGCCACAGGCTCCGCAGCCCCAGCCCCTTTCCGGTCCCAGGTCGGCGTCCTGAGGTGCAGGGGCCGCTGGCGCTCAGAGCGCTGAGATTGGCCTGCAGATAAGGGCGGGCGGATGGAGACGTGGGCTGGGAAAGCTGTGGGGCCTTGCCCTGGCTGGGTGTGGGTGCGTGTGAGCGCCACACACGGAAGACTCTGGCCGGGCCACAGGCCACGGGGACCCCCGCCCCGAACTCTCTTCCCTGCCTCTCGAGCCTCCTGACTCCTACTGCAGGGCGCTGGCTATATGTGGCTTCCTCCGGGAAGCCTTCCTGGGTCCTCCAGGTGGTGAGGTTTCATGTGAGCAGGCCAGCTTGGGCTCAACAGTTAAGGGGACACGAGACCACTCCTGGGGGAAATCCTCCAGCCTGCATGGAGGGGGGGGCACACTCAGGGCAAGGACCCCGCAGGGCCTGTGGTCTTCAGCGTGCAGCTCCCCTGCCCCCAGGAAGGATCCCACGACAAGCTGTTGTTCTCTTCTGGGTCTACCACTTCCAGGGAGGGACCTTGAGCGAGCTAGTTGACCGCTCTGTGCCTCAGTTTCCTCATCTGGGAAATGGGGTGATGATGGCACCTGCTGTAGGGCTGCTGTGAAAATTCAAAGCAAGCTCTTCCTTCGCAGCAGCAGCAGCTTGTCGGTTCTCGGGGTTTGTGTATTGTGCTCGGGGCCACAGGTCCAAGGGCCGCGGTGGGAGCGCCGTGCGCCCCCTGGGGCAGCTCTGGGGTACTGCATCCTTCCAGGCGCAACTGGGACCCTAAGTCCGGATTCTAACAGATGCAAGTGACCACACACGCACACGCACACGCACACGCACACACGCAACCCAAGACGGTTTAAGTCAGAAGGGAACGATGAGCCACAGCGCCACTTGTGGTGCCCCCCGTCCTCCAGCGGCCGGGGCCTTCCTTCTCGGGGGCCTCTCGGGGGCCCCCAACTCCACAGCCGCTCTGCGCTAGGCCCTGCGGATCCTGCAGTGAACAAGGCGGACGTTCTAGTGGCTGAGACAGAATTAACAAAAATAAATGAGGATTTCACAGAGCATGTCAGGAGTAAAGGCAGCCCAAGGGGTAGCAGGGGAGAGTGCACGAGGTGGGGGGGGGTTGGACGGAGAGGGCAAAGCCAGCCTCACTGAGGGGG
>JAKSZT010036117.1:152612-200932 GCA_026826555.1 Tolypeutes matacus | reverse complement strand
AGGAGGGGGCGGTGCCGGGGGAGGGAGCCAGGAGGGGGCGGTGCCGGGGGAGGGAGCCAGGAGGGGGCGGTGCCGGGGGAGGGAGCCAGGACGGGGCGGTGCCGGGGAGGGAGCGAGGACGGGGCGGTGCCGGGGAGGGAGCCAGGAGGGGGCGGTGCCGGGGAGGGAGCGAGGACCGGGCGGTGCCGGGGAGGGAGAGAGGAGGGGGTGGTGCTCGGCGGCGCGGCCGTCCTGGCGGGGTCCCCAGCCCCCTGCACCCTGCGGGCCTGAGGAGCCGGGGCGAGCACGGCCCAGAGGCCCAGGTCCGCGCTTCGGGAACGCAAACGCGGCCAGGGCAGGGGAGCCTCCCCCCCCCACCCCGTTGACCTCCTTCTGGGACTGCAGGGGCTCCAGCCGCACGCAGGGGCGAGGGGCTGCTTCCCAGCACTCCCTGCAGCCGCCGGGGCGCAGGTCCTGGCTGAAGGGGCTCAGGGGCGGGCCACACGCCCCGCCCAGACGGGCCCCCGGACGGGCGGGGAGCGCTGGGGCTGCGAGCAGAGCGGGAGGGCGCTGAAGGCCGAGGCCGCCAGCAGCGCGGACCCCGCACCCCTTTCTATCCAGCCCCAGCTCAGCTGCAGGGAGCGCTGACAAAAGCCCCCTTTACAGCTGGGGAAACTGAGGCTTGGGATTCACAGCCAGTACGTGGCGGAGCCCGGGGTCTCCTGGCTCAGAGGGGACCCGAGCCTGCACAGGGCGCGACCGGGAAATGCTCTGTGCGGCCTGCGGGCTGCCTCTCTCCCCCTCGGGCCACCAAGCCAGGGACAGGTGGCTGCACCGGCCGCTGCGCTGAGGCGACCTGGGAACGCAAAGCGGACACGGCGGGGAGGGGGCCGTGCGGGCCGGCGCAGCGCGGGGACCCGAGGCCCCGCGCGTCGGGGATTTCACAGCGCAGCAGGCGCCCCGGGAAGCCCCTGCCCGCCCCCACGGCCCCTGCGCCGAGGCCTCCGCGGGCAGCCGTGTCGGCCGCCCTGGGCTGGGGCGCGTCGCTGTCCGGGCACGCGGTGGCGTGGGTGTGTCAGTGTGAGTTTGCTTGACTGCGTGTGTAGATGGCCGAGTCTCAGCATAGGTGTGTGTGGGGCCGCGTGCACGGGGCCTCCTGCAAGCGTCTGGGTTGCCGTCTGAACGCGCGTGAGAGCCCCTGAGGGGAGGGTGTTTGTGCGTATGTGTGGGTGTGTGCAAACGTCTGTGTGGATGAGTGTCTACGATGTGTGCAAACGTCTGTGAGTGTGTGTGCTGTAGATGGCTCCAAGCACGTGTGTGAGAGTAACAAGTGGGCAAATGCTTTGTGTAAGTGACGGTGTGCCTGGTGTGTATAGGTCTGGGTTTGTGAATTTGTGTGTATTTGCCTTGGTCTGTGTGTAAATATGGAAATGAGTGTGTGTGCATGTAGGTCTGGGGGTGTGAGCATATGTGCCTCTGGGTGTATCTGTGTGGATGTGTGGATGAGTGTGTACATGCCTGTGTGTGTAGCTCTAGGGGTGTCTGCTCCTGTGCCTCTGTGTGTTTGTCTCTGGGTGTGTAAACGAGTGTGTGTGTGTCTGGGAGCCGTCTGGGCCAGATGCCCTGGCTATGCAGGTGTGAGCCCTCTCGCGCTGGTGTCAGTGTCTGCTTGTGCGACTGTGCACGGCAGCCAGCACCCATCCCTGAGGTAGTCACCCAGCGGCCTTGGCGCCTGTCTCCAGCCCCTCCGCGCTCCAGGCCCCGCGCTGCAGGGAGGCATCCCCACTGCCCGGCCCTCCCCATTCCTGACCCGGGCCGGGAGGAGGAGGAGGGCTGCGCTGGGCACAGGGCGAGGGGAAGCGGCCTGGCTCAGGGGCTCGGAGCGTGCACTCTGGGGCCCCACTGCTGGGTGTGCCGGTTTTCAGTCCACCCCTGGGCTCGGCTTACCCCCCTGTAAACGAGTGGGGAAGACAGTATCCAGCTGGCCCCGCCTTGGTGAGTGGACAAAGCGCTGGCACAGCGCTCGGAAAGCGTTTGCTGTGTACAAGTCACGGCACAGCTTGCAGGTGCCAGGAGGCGACCACCACACCCGGGGGCAGCAGCTGGACAGCTCTCACCCAGCACCTCCCTCCCGGCCCCAGACTGCCCTCACTGACCCCCGCACAGAGGTACTCAGTTCCCGCACCCGATGTCGGCCATGGTTCTCGTCCCCTCTGCATCTCGCCCCCCTCCCCCCCGTAAAACGGGGCCATTGTGGTACCCCCACGGGGTTGGTGTGCACGACGCCAAGTAGAGCCATCGGCACCGCGGCTGCATAGACGGAGGCAGACACACAGCCCAGCTTCTCTGCTGCCACCACATTCTGCCCCAGCCCTGGCCCCCTTCTCTGGGTTTCAAAGTTGTCTACAACCTCCTGCCAGGGCTTCCTGGGAGTGTCCAGGCAGGGCAGGGATGGCCCAGAGCTCTGAGATCACCGCACAGTCTGACCTCCCACCCTGGGGGCCCCGCTGAGCCCCTGACCTCGTTTGCCCTCCCTCTGACCCCCATCTCCAGAACCTTCTGGGGGATGGCCACTTTGGCTCCTGAGACAGCTGTGGTATGGAGCTGGATCTGCACATCCCCAAGACCACCTGTGGACAGTCTCTCAAGGCATCCGTGGAGGTGGGCAGGTGGGTGGAGGGCAAGTAGAGAGAGGAGCTGGGCAGAGCAAAAAGAAACGTGCTGGGAAGCAGCCAGGGCTTTGCAGGCAGGCTTACCTGGACTTGAGCCCCCTCTGTGCTGCCTGCTGGGGGAGTCCTACCCATCCCATGCCTCAGTGCCCTCATCTCTAAAATGGAGGTGACAATAGTAGCTCCTCACGGGTCAGCACAGGATTAAAAGCACAGCGGGGTGCAGGACTGAGCCTGTGGCCTGGCACACAGACCCTAACAGCTGGTTAAAGCAAGCTGTTATCACTGTCATTTTTTACTCTGGGCTCCTCTTAAGACCAGGCCTCTTATTTCTTGGGGATCAGATGCCAGAATTTTCCAGGACTTGAGACAGAACTCTCATTCCCATCCTTGTAACACAACTCATCCTGCTTAGGAAGACCGGGTGTGGCAGTCCTAGGGCAACTGGCACCTACCCCTCCCTCTGTCTACCCCCAGCCCATCCTGGAAACCACCCACCATGCTGGGAAGTCTCTGGACAGCCTCTGCAAGTGGCAGAACTCCACTGTGGCTGCAGTGGCCATGACAACGCCATTCCCAAGAACGGCATGGCTGACCCTGAGCCAGCAGTGCTCGTGAGAAGGGCAGGTCCTGGCCACGGAGAGTGGGAGGTTCAGGGGACACTGAGGTCCAAGGAGGGGTGACTTCTGCCAGGAGGGGTCGGGACACCTGGGCAGTGCCTGGAGGAGCCAGGGGTGAGGAGGTGCTGCTGTGGCCTTGGACCTATTGGGCCACCTGGGCACGAAAGCTCTCATCACTCACCGTCCCAGGGATTTGGTGAGCTGCTCGTGTACCCCCAGCACCCCTGAGGTCAGCTGAGGACCCTACGAGGATGACAGGCAGGCAGCCCTCCCAGGAGAAGCTCAACCCTCAGAGATGGGCATGGTGGGGTCAGCAGGGCTCAGGGAGGCAGCCCCTGGCCCCCTCTCAGTCATGGGCACTCTAGGTACCTAGCCCCAGAAGGAGAGGGTTTCTAGCACCTGTGAAGCCAGTGGGCCTGGGGCAGACTCAGGAGGGTGGAGGGGGCTGTGCAGTTGACCTGGCCGGACAGCCTGGGCTCCCTACTGCACCCCACATGCCCATTTCTCAGGCCTGGTTCCAGTGGACGAGATGTGTGAACCCAAGAAAAGTTACAGTATTAATGGGGACACTGGCTTGGCCAGGCCACTCACCATCACCCAGGATATCAGAGGACAGGGGGGATTGGGGGATTAGGTGGGTCCTGGGGCCCAGCGGAGGACACCCCTCTCCTGAGGCTCGGCATGCACCACGGTGGGCGGGGAGAGCTGCAGCGCCCCGCACTAGCAGGGAGCCACTCCCCCCCGCCCAGCCCCCTCGCCTCCCTGGACACACTCCCCCTTCCTCACAGCCTCAGCCCTCCTGGCTGGGCCCAGCGCTACCGTCCATGCCCTGGAGACTAAAGGATAAGCATTAGTGTGGTCATCTCTTAGCTCCCCAGCGCCGCCAGGACAAATGGCCACGCTCTGGGGGGCTTACAACAGCAGGAATTCATGCCCTCAAAATGCCACCGCACCGCCCCACCTGGGGGTCTGCCGGCTCACCAGCCCTCTGTCACGGCTCAGCCCACAGGGACCTTGACCGCCTTCCTGTCCCCAGGGCGCCACTCTGGTCCACTGCACTGGCGATGCTGACTACACCTAGTGCGCCACGAGCAGCTCCTCCAGACACACCGGGAAGACATCGGCACCTTAAACCTGACAAGGACGCAGCGGCTTTGGCCTTATTGGTCTAGGCTTTCGTCTTCTCTCCGTTAAAAGAGGATTGTCATGCCTAAAGGAGTCGGTGGACGTAACAGGTGCTCGGTCAGTGCAGCTTACTAAGACAATGGAAGGCCAAGGGCCAAGAAGGTGGCCCAAGAGGACTCTTCGAAATGCAGAAAAGGAGCACTGGGGCCCTGGACCCCCCCGCGTGAGGAAGGGGAGCAGATTTCTCATGAAACAAAAGTTGAGGAAATTTGTCACCACTAGACCAGCTCTACAAGAGATGCTGAAGAGAGTTCTGCAAGTCTTTTTTTTTTAATATTGTGATGAAATGAATTTATTTTGCATATGTAAAGAACATGTCTGTGAATATTCTCGCTGTCCTGGTTTTGTGATAATCAGGGTAGGCTAAACTTTTGCTATATTAGAAACCATGCATGTGTCCCCAGACCTAGTTTTTCTCCCTAGGTCTGGTTTTTGAATGCTGGAGATAAACTAAGCCTGATTTATTATATGACCATCCTGTTTGGGAGGAGACTAACTCTGGGTATCTTTGGTCAACTTGAGAGATATAGCAGAGGGACAGATGTGGCTCAGGTGGTTGGGCGTCCGTCTTCCATTTGGAGGGACCTGGGTTCGATCCCTGGGACCTCCCGGTAAAAATAAAAAGGAAAGATATGGAAGGAACGTGGGCCACTAGGCCCCATGTGCGGGTACGATGCCAGGCCCCGTGAGCCACGCAGCAAGATGACGATGTAACAGGAGAGTGACACAAGGGAGAGCCAAGATGAGATGCACCGAAAAACCAGGAACTAAGGTGGCGCAGGCAGTAGGACGCCTCTCTCCCACATCAGAGGTTATGAGGATCGAATCCCAGTGAAGACAGGAGGAGAAGGATGAGAAGAGAGGGCAGAAAATGGACACAGAGAGTTGCCCAGCAAATGGACACAAAAACAGAAAAAATGGGGGAGGGTGGGTAAAAATGGATAAAAGTAAATAAATAGATAAATAAATCCTTAAAAATATATATACATATACAGGGAAGTAAGATACAGACTTACAGTTAGTAGTAATAGTTTGACAATGCTACTTCATAATTTAACAAATGTTTCACAACAATGTAAAGTACTTGTGGGGGGGTGATGTGTGGGAGCCCTGTATGATGGGATGCATTTTTTTTTTTTTTGATTTGTTTGTTTTTTATTGTGGGTAAAAATCGGGATTTTCGCAGTGCATACCAATGTTTGTAAGATGATATATGGGTGTGTATGCATGTACGTGCATTTGCTTACAAAAGTGTTATTTATTTATATATATATATATATATATATATATATTTTTTTTTTTTTTTTTTTTTTTTTTTTTTTTGAGAGGTGCTTGGATTGCCTAGAATATTACATGGAACCTATGCATGTTTGTTTTGTAAGTTCACAATGTTTACTGAACACTTACAGTTTATGTATGTTCATGTATGAATGATACACTTCAATAAATTGTTTAAAAAAAAAAAAAAGAACATGTCTCTTTTGGGATTCAGAGGGTGGAGTGTGACTGGTTGAATTTTGTGAATCCCAGAAAAGATTGTTCTTGAACTAATTTATTCCCACGGTTGGGAGGCCATTTGATTGCATTAAATTCAGTTACGGGGCCTTTGATTAGGTCACTTTTGATTTGACTATGTTGGTGAGGTGTGACGCAGGTTGGGTCTCTGCCCTCTTGCTGGATCTTATATAAACAGTGAACACACAGAAGAATCATAGAAAAAGGAAGCTGCCATTTTGATCCTGCCATGTGAGAAAGAGGATGGCAGGAAGACAGAGAAGCCCTGAGAGGCTGAGAGAGGTCCTGGAGTCTGGAATCAGCAGAGTACAGAGTCATGGAAAGAGGTCCCCAATGGGCTGGGCCCATGGAGCAGCTCAAGGCTGAGGAGATGAACGCCACCATGTGCCTGATCACCCACAGCTGAGCTCCAGGAGATGGTGAGCCTTGAAGGGAAGGCAGGGACCTCGGCAGAGATCAGCTACCATCTTGCCTCACCATGTAATGGGACTCCATGATCTGCTAGCAGCCAACCTTTGGTGAGAAAACATCTCTGATGATGCCTTGATTTGGACATTTCCATAACCTTGGAACTGTAAGCTTTTACCCTAATACATTTCCCATTATAAAAGCCAACCCATTTCTGGTACTTTGCATTGGCAGTCTTTGGCAAACTAAGACAGCAGGCAAGAATATTAATCTCATTGTACATCTCCATCAGAGCTCTTGGGTGGCCAGGCCCATTGCCAATGAGCAGTAATATTTTGAAAGGAATCATTTTTTCTGAGCAGTAGATCTCAACAGTGGGCTTACAATATTCATTAAATTCTGTTATAAACACTTTCAAGTCTTAAAATGTACAATTTTCAACCAAAGATTATAAGACAAACAATTAGGAAAGGATGGACCATCCTAAGAAACAATATAAAAATTCAGAAATCATCAAAGAGGAAGACCAGGTTTTGGATATACTGGACAAAGACTTTTAAAAAATGATTTTTCAATATGTTCAGGGAGCTAAAGGAAAACAAGGAAAAAGAACTAAAGGATATCAGGAAAATGATGAATGAAAAATATAAGAATCTTGATAAAGATATAGAAATTTTAAAAAAGAACCAAACAGAAATACTGGAGTTGAAGTCTACAATAATGGAAAAGAAAATTTCCCTAGAGGGTATTCAACAGCAGATTGGAGCTGGCAGAAGAAAGAATCAGTGAACTTGATGACAAGACAATTGAAATGATTCAGGTCAAGGAGCAGAAGGGAAAAAGAATGAAAAAAGTAAGCAGAGTTTAAGAGACCTGTGGGACACCATCAAACATACCGATATATGCATTATGGGGGCCCTAGAAGGAGAAGGAAGATTGAAAGGGACAGAAGGAATAGTAAAAGAAATAATGGCAGAAAATTTCCTAAATTTAGCAAAAGACATGAATATACACATTCAAGAAGCACAATGGGCCCCAGAGAGGATTAACGTGAAGAGAACCATGCCCAGACATATAGTAATCAAACTGTTGAATGCCAAGGACAAGAGAGTTCTGAAAGCTTTTCAAGAGAAAAGCAACAAGTTATGTGCAAGGGAGTCCCAATAAGATTAAGTGCCAATTTCTCGTTAGAAACCATGTAAGCAAGAAGCGGAGGATGAAATACTTGAAGTGACAAAAGAAAACAACTGCCAATCAAGAATTGTATAGCTGGGGAGATTGTCGTTTAAAAATGAGGGAGCGATTGAGACGTTTCCAGAAAAACAAAAACTGAGGGAGTTTGTCACCACTAGGTCTGCCCTACAAACTATACTAAAGGAAATTATTTGGACTGAAAAGAAAGGACAGACTGTGGATCAAAGCAGCATAAAGAAAAAAGGCTTCCAGAAAAGGTAGCCATGGGGGTAATTATAGATGCCTGCATGATTATATTGTATTTTTTTGGTATGCCACTCCACTTTTTACTTCTTACAGGTTCTAAAATGCAAACACTTAGAACACAATGATAAATCTATGGTTTTGGGCATACAATGTAAAAATCTATCATTTGTAACAAGTACAACCAAAAGGTGGGTGGACAGCAGGGTATAGGCATAGTGTTGTGTATGCTACTGAAGTTAAGTTGGTATCAAGTCAAACATGATTGTTATGGCATTAGGATGTTAAATTTAAGCCCAGAGGTGACCACAAAGAAAATATATAGAGAAGGAAATGAGAAGGGTCTCAAAATGGTACACTACAAAAAAATCAAATAAATATGAAAGTAAGCATTAATAGAAGAATTCAGGAAAAAAAAGATATAAAATTTACAAAAACCAAATAGGAAAATGGCAGCAGAAAGTTCTGTGTTATCAAAATTACTTTAAAAGTAAACGAATCAAACATTTCAGTCAAAAGGCAGGGATTGGCAGAATGCATAAAGAAGCATGACCCAACTATATGTTGTCTTCAAGAGACTCACCTTAAATTGAAAGACACAAATAGGTTTGAAAGTGATTAGATGGAAAAAATTATTTCATGCATATGATATTATGGTCTAATATCAGATAATAGACTGTAAGTGAAAATTGTTAATAAGGGTTGTGGCAGTTTGAGATTATTTATGAATTCCAAAAAGAGAGATTATGTTTGTAAACTGGTCTATTCCTCTGGGTGGGATCCCCTTTGATTGTATTAGATTCAGCTGAGATGTCTTTGATAAAATTATGTTAAGATTAGGGCTTTAATTCAACCACACCAGTAGGATGTAACTCAGGTTAAGTCCCTGCCCCCTTTGTGGGCTACATAAGCAGACACTCACTCAAGAAGACACACAGTAGAAGGCACTGGAAGAAAGAGAGCTCCATAGGCACGGCAGAGGAGGGAACTTGGATCCTGCAGCTGGAGACGAGAGATGAGCCATTTGCCTGATAGTTTGCAGCTGAAGAGAACAGAGCAGCTGAGCTGAGGAAGCCTGGAAAGGAACAAACCTTATGCCAGCCTGTAGCTGAGACAGAGGAAGGCTGAACCCTTGCAGATATTGCCTGTCATCTTGTTTCAACATGTGGCAACTGACTTTGGTGAGAAAGCAACCCTGAGTTGGACAATTTAGGGCCTTGTAACTGTAAGCTTTTACCCCCAATACCCGTTATAAAAGCCAGCAGAGTTCTGGTACTTCACATCAGCATCTCTTTGGCTGACTAAGACAAGGGTCATAAAACGTCACTATATACTGGTAAAAGGGTCAATTAAACAAAACATAACAAGTATAAATATATACTCACCTAACAGCAGAGTTCCAAAATATATGAGGCAGATATTGACAGATTTAAAGGGAGAGATAGACTGTTCTACATTAATAGTAAGAGACTTCAGTACACCACTTTCAATAACAGAACATCTAGATGGAACATCATTAAGGAAATAGAAGACTTGAATGATACCCCAAACTAACCAGATCTAGCAGGCATGTGTAGAATGCTTCACCCAACAGCAGCAGAATGCATATCCTAATGTAGTGTGCACAGATCATTCTCCAGGATAGACTACATGTTAGGTCATAAAACAAGCCTCAACAAATTCAAAAATATTGAAATCACACAATATATCTTCTCTGACCACAATGGAATGATGCTAGAAATCAAGAGCAGAAGGAGAACTGGAAAATTCACAAATACGTGGACATTAAACACACACAAATAACCAATGGGTCAAAGAAGAAATCACAGGGGAAAACAGAAAATATCTTGAGGCAAATGAAAGCAAAAAAAAACCCCACAACAAACCAAAACTCATGGGATGCAGCAAAGGCAGGGATGAAAGGGAAATGTATAGCTCTAAAGTCTTATATTAAATAAGAAATAAAGTCTCAAATCAGAGACCTACCCTTACAACTGAAGGATCTAGAAAAAGAAGAGTAAATTAAACCCAAAGTGAGCAGAAGGAAGGAAATAGCAAAGATTAGAGTGGAGACAAGTGAAATAGAGAATTAAAAAAAAAAAATAGAATCAACAAAACCATAAATGGGTTCTTTGAAAAGATCAATAAAATTGACAAACCTTTAGCTAGACCGACAAAGGAAAAAACAGAGGACACAAAGAACTAACATCAGAAATGAAAGGGGAGACATAATCTCTGACCTCACAGAAATATAAAGGATTATAAGAGGATGCAATGAACAACTGTATGTCCATAAATGAGGTAACCTAGACAATATAGTCAAATTCCTAGAAACACACAAACTACTGAAACAGAAGGTCTCAACAGACCGATAACAAGTGAATCAGTCATCAAAAACCTTCTGAAAATGAAAAGCCCAGGACTAGATGGCTTCACTGGTGCTTTACCAAATATTCCAAGAAGAATCAACACCGATCTTGCTCACACTCTTTCAAAAATTTGAAGAGGAGGGAACACTTCCTAATTCATTCTATGAGGTCAATATCACCCTAAAACCAAAGCCAGTAAAAGACATCACAAGAAAGGAAAATTACAGACCAATATCCCTATAAACATATATACAAAACCCCTCAACAAAATACTAGCAAACTGAATTCAGCAGCGTATTAGGAGGATTATACACCGTGGTCAAGTGGGACTTATCCCAGGAATGCAAGCTGGCTCAAAATACGGAAATCATCAATGTAACGATTTACACCACATTAAAAGAATGAAGAATACAACATGTTTAACGGATTGATGCAGAAAAGCAATTGACAAAATCCAACACATTTCATATTAAAAACACTCAATAAATTAGGAATAGAAGGGTATTTCCTCAACATGTAAAGGTCATATATGGCAAACCTAAAGCTAACATCATCCTCAATGGTGAAAGACTGAAAACTTTCCCCCTAATATCAGGAACAAGACGGGGATGCCCACTTTTGTCACTTCCCTTCAACAGAGTATTGAAAGTTCTACCCAGAGTGATTAGGCAAGAAAAACTTTATTATCTCTGTTTGCAGCTAACATGATTGCATTAGTCAGCCAAACGGGTGCTGATTGAAAGTACCAGAAATCTGTTGGTATTTATTTGGGGGTAGAAGCTTACAGTCACAAGGCCCTAAAGAGTCCAACTCAAGGTACCACAAGAGGTACTTTCTCACCAAAGATGGTTGTCCACGTCTGCGGGAGTTCAGCCTTCCTTCTCCCTCTTAAGGCTCCATGGTCCCAGCTTCTTCCCATCTCAGCTGTAGGCTGACATAGGGCTCCTCTCTCTTCCCGGGGCCTCTGCTGTGTCTATGGAGCTGTCTCTCTTCTTCTGTGTATTTTCTTCTGTGTGAGTGTCTGTTTATATAGCTCACCAAGGGGGCGGGGACTCAACCCTGAGTCGCTCTAATGACGTGGTAAAATCAAAGCCCTAATCTTGATTTAATTAAGTAAATGTAAAATCTTTGAATTTAATACAATCAAAGGGTATCACACTGAGAGGAACAGACCAGTTTACAAACATACTCTATATCTTTTTTGGAATTCATATAGAATTTCAAACTGCCACAATGATCTTATATATAAAAAACTCTAAAGAATCAAACAAAAATTGACAAGAGCTAGCAAATGAATTGAGCAAAGTTGCAGAAAACAAAATCAACACACATAATCCATTGTTTCTATGCACTAGCAATGAATAATTGAAAATGAAATGTGGCAGTCTGAGATTATTTTTGTGAATCCTCAAAAAGAAAGATTATGTTTGTAAACTGGCCTGTTCCTCTGGGTGTGATACCCTTGTTTGTATTAAAATCAAAGGTTTTAAGTTTACTTAATAAAATCAACTTAGGGCCTTTGATTTGACCACATCAGTAAGGTGTGACCTCAGGGTTGAGTCCCCGCCCCTTCGGTGGGCTGATATAAATGGACACTCACTCAAAGACACACAGGAAGAGAGACAGAAGAGAGAGAACTTTGTCAGTTTTGATCCTGGAGCCCCGGGAGAGAGATGGACATTTGCCTGATAGTTTGCAGCTGAGCAGCTGAGAAAGCCTGGAAAGAAATGAGCCCTATGCCAGACTGACATAAGAAGTCCTGAGAGATGAGCCCTGGACCAGCCTACAGCTGAGATCAGAAGAAGCTGGGCCCACAGATCCTGAAGAGGGAGAAGGAAGGAGAGACCAGGCAGAGGTTACCCACCATCTTGCTTCAACACGTGGCAGCTGACTTTGGTGAGAAAGTGCCTCTTATGGTACCTTGAGTTGGACTCTGTAGGGCCTGGTAACTGTAAGCTTTTACCCCCAAATAAATACCCTTTATGAAAGCTAACAGATTTCTGGTACTTTGCACTCCTTTGGCTGACTAACAGAAAATGAAGGAAAAAGTTTCATTTAAAATAGCATCAAAAAGAACAAAAAACTAAGGAAAAATTTAACCAAGGAGATTGGAAAGACTTGTGCATAGTGCACAGAAAGACTTGCACACTGAAAACTACAAAACATTGCTTAAAGAAATTTTGAAAGACCTTAATAAATGGAAAGACACTACATGTTCAGGGATTGAGGACTTAATATTGTTTAGATCACAATCTACAGATTCAATACAATTATTATCAAAATCCCAGAGGCATTTTTTTTTTTTTTTGAGAAATAGAAAAACCCATCCTAAAATTCATATGGAATTCCAAGGGACACTGAATAGCCAAACCAATCTTGATAAAGAAAAACAAAGTTGGAGGTCTCACACTTCCTGATTTCAAAACTTACTGCAAATCTTCATCATCAAGACAGTGTGATACTGGTATAATGATGGACATATAGACCAATGGAATAGAATAGCCTAGGAATAAACCTTCACACGTTTGGCAATGACTATTCAATGGGGGAAATGGTAGTCTTTTCAGCAAATGCTGCTGAGAAAACTGAATATCCATATGGAATAAAGTTGCACCCTATCATGTACTATATATAAAAACTAGCTCAAAATGGATCAAGGACCAAAACTTAAGAGCTAAAATTATAAAACTCTTGGGAGAAAGCATAGAGAAAAATATTTGTGACCTGGATTTGGCAGTGTTTGTTTGTTTTTTCTTTTTAGGAGGTACTGGGGACTGAACCCAGGACCTTGTACGTGTGAAACAGGCGCACAACTACCGAGCTACATCCACTCCCAAAATGATTTTTATTATGGCACCAAAAGCACAGGCAACAACTACAACAAAAAATGGTAAATGGATTTCATTGAAATTTAAAGCATTGGCACATTAAAGGACACTATCAAGAAAACGAGAAGACAGTCCACAGAATGGGAGAAGATATTTGCAAATCATATACGTAACAAAGGATTAAATCTAGATTATATGAAGAAATCTTACAAATCTTACAACTCCACAGCAAAAAGACAACCCAATTTAAAAATGGACAAAGGATTTGAATAGACATTTCTCAAAAAAAGACATACAAATGGCCAATAAATTCATGAAAAGATGCTCACCATCACTAGTCATGGCAAAACTAATCAAAACCACCATGAGATATCACTTCATACCCACTAGCATGACTATTATAAATGACTATTATGAAAAAAACTGGAAAACAGCAAATGTTGCTAAGGATGTGGATATTCTGGAACACCCGAGCATGTCTGGTGGGAGTGTAAAATGGGACAGCCATTGAGAAAAACAGTTTGGCGTTTCCTCAAAATGTTAAATATAGCATTGCCATATTACCCAGTAATTCCTCTCCTAAACATGTACCCCAAGGAATTCAAAGCATGGATTCAAACAGATATTACACCAATATTCACAGCAGCATTTTTCACAATAGCCAAAAAGTGGAAATAATCTAAGTGACCCTCAACAGATGAATGGGCAAACAAAATCTGGTATATTCATAGAATGGACTACTATTTACCCACAAAAGGAATGAAGTACTGACACATGCTATAATATGGAGAAACCTTCAAAATATGCTAAGTGAAAGAAGCCAGACACAAAATACCAAGAATGTATAATTCCACTTATATGAGGAATCTAGAATAGGCTACATCAGAGACAGAAAGTAGAATAAAGGTCACCACAGACTGGGGTAAGGGAGGAATGGGGAGTTATTGCTTAATAATATGGAGTTTGTTTAGGAGGATGAAAAAGTTCAGGAAATAGTGGTGATAGTTACACACCATTGTGAATTTAATGTCACTGAATTGTACACTTAAATTGTTTAAAATGATAAATTTTAAGTATTGTATATTTTGCCACAATAATGAGGGGAGAGGAAAAAAGAGTGAAATGGGTAGGACGCCCCATTTTGTGGGTACCAGCCAGCCTTTTTCTCCAGCCAGTCTTGCAATGGCTAATGGGCTCTTGAACAAATTGTTCTGGTGGCAGGGGTGGAGGGTATGCATGGGCTCAGCGACATAGATTTCCACTCACCAAGGCTGACCCAGCTGCCGCCACTGCTGAGCACCCAATCTGCCAGTAGCAAAGCCCAACACTGAGTCCCCAACTGTGGCAGTGTGATATTATTTATGAATTCCAAAAAGAGATAGCAATCATGTTTGTAAACTGGTCCGTTTCTCTGGGCATGATACCCTTTGATTGTATTAGATTCAGCTGAGACGTCTGATTAAAGTATGTTAAGATTGGGGCTTTGATTCAACCGCATCATTAGAGTGAGACTCAGTGTCAAGTCCCAGCCCCCTTGGGCTGATCAAACGGACTCTCACATGGAAGTAGACACACAGGAAAAGAACACAGAGAACTAGAGACAGCTCAATAGACATGGCAGAGGCCCCGGGAACAGAGATGAGCCTGACAGTCTACAGCTGACCTTGTGAAGAGAACAGAGCAGCTGAGCCCAGAAAGAAACAAACTCCAGGGACAGAGATGAGCCCTATGCCAGCCTACAGCTGAGATTGGAAGGAGCTGGGTCTACAGATCCTTAAGAGGGAGAAGGAGGGCTGAACCCTCACAGACATCGCCCGCCATCTTGCTTCAACACATGGCAACAGAATTTGGTAGGGAAGGAACCTTGAGTTGGACTCTGTAGGGCCTGGTAACTGTAAGCTTCTACCCCAGATAAACACCCTTTATAAAGGCCAGCAGAGTTCTGGTACTTTGCATCAGCACCCCATTGGCTAAAACGCTGACATGGCACCATTTCCCTGGGGTGGTCAACCATACCTGCTCTTTGGTTAATGACATTAGACCATTTCCATCATGGAAGGGACAGCACATTTTTCTTACTAGAATAGACACAATCTGAATACGGATTTGCCTTTCCTGAACGCAATGCTTCTGCCAAAACTACCAAGCGTGGACTTACCCACCACCATGGTATTCCACACAGCATTGCTTCTGATCAAGGATTCCACTTCACAGCAAATGAAGTGTGGAATGGGCACATGCACATGGAAGTCACTGGTCTAACCATGTTCCCCATCACCCATAAGCAGCTGGATTTATGGAACAGTGGAATGGCCTTGTGAAGACTCAGTTACGGCACCAGCTAAGTGACAACACCTTGCAGGAGGCTGTGTGTGCTCTAACTCAGCACTCACGCTATGGCACTGTTTTGCTCTGGTGCTTCCACCAGAGGTAACAATGATTCCATTGACCTGGAAGTTGAGACTGCCACCTGGCCACTTTGGGCTCCTCGTGTTTCTGAATCAACAGGCAAACAAAGGAGTTACTGTACTGGCTGGGGTGGCTGATCCTGATGAGTGGGGGGAAAGCAGGTTGCTACTACACAGTGGAGGTAAGGAAGAGCCTGTCTGGAATACAGGAGATCCCTTAGGTCCTCGGTATTGCACAGATTTCGACCAGGTCCTGTGAGTAAAGTCAATGGAAAACTACACCACCACAATTCAGGCAGCACAGCTGATGGATGAGACCCTTCAGGAATGAAGGTCTGGTTTACCCCACCAGGCACAGAACTACCATCAGCTGAGGTGCTGGCTGAGGGCAAAGGGACTATGGGATGGGTAGTGGAACTAGACAGTCATAAATACCAGCTACAGTCACGTGACTAGTTATTAGTATTTCTAACTATTTTTGTTACATAAATTGGTATTTACGTTATGCAAATATTTTTGTTTTCTTCCCTCTTTTATACTCTTATCATCTAAAATGAGATGTATTAATAATAGTTAACTTTATATCATGTTATTTAAGTTACAGGATATCAAAGGAGATTGGAGAGGAAGTATGATTTAAGGAAATGCATATGGTTGCTAGGTTGACAAGGGGAATACTGTGATTTTCAGTTTTGTGTGTCAACTTGGCTAGGTGATAGTCTCCAGTTATTTAAACACTAATCTAGGTGTTACTGTGAAGACATTTTGTAGATATGATTGAAGTCTATAATCAGTTTACTTTAAGGAAGGAAGATTGTCCTAGATACTCTGGGTGGGTCTGATTTAATCAGTTGAAGGGCTTAAGAGCAGAACCAAAACGTCCTTGAAGAACAAATTCTGCTTGTGAATAGGAGTTTCAGCTCATGCTCAAGAGTTCCAGTCTGCCCTTCTTTACAGCCTGTCCTATGGATTTCTGACTTGTCTAGCCAGCCCCCACAATCATGTAAGCTAATTCCTTGCAATAAATTTCTTTATAGAGGAATTCTATCTATATCTATATTTATATCATCTATATCTATATCATATATTTCTACATCTACATAATATACTTCTATATCTATATCATCTATATCTCTCTATCTCCCTGTCTCTATCTCTATCTCTATCTCTATCTCTATCTCTATCTCTATCTCTATCTCTATCTCCTCTATCTATCTCTAGTGCTTCTATTTCTCTGGTGGAACCGACTGAAACACGATGGTATATCATCTACCTATGAGATTATGGGCTCAAGCTCATGGAATTTACTGGTCTTATGGTATGTTCCACCAGCCTTCAGAGGAATGGCCTGCTGATGGCTCAGGTATACTGTGAGGAGGAAGGCAACACCTTCCAGGCTGGGGGCTGTCCTACAAGATTCAGCCTAAGCCCATGTACGGTACGGCCTTCCCCATTGCCAGAGTGCACGGGCTTGGAAACCAAGCAATGACCGTGGGAATGGCTGCTCTTACTGCATAGTAGAAAACCTGTGAAGGAACTTTTGCCTCCTGTTCCTGTGACCTGAGCTTGATGGATTCGGAGACCCTTGAACCCGAGGAAGGAATGCTCTCACCTTGAAGAAAGTGCTGGTTCCATTAAACTACAAGCTGACATGGCTCTCAGCCATTTTGCACTCCTCATCCCACTGAACCACCAGGCAGAGAAGGCGGTCACTGGACTGAGTGGGCGATTGATCTTGCTCGCCAAGACTAAGCTGGATTTTTGTTCCATGAACAGGGCCAGAAGAACCGCATATAGAACCCAGGGATTCACTGGGAGGCCTGTTAGGAGGCCCATGCCCAAGAGTCCTTGTCAGTGGAAAACTGTAGCAACAATACAGACGCATCCATCAGGAATTCAGAAGACACGGATGGTTGGATCAGTCTCCCTAGAAAAGACCCCATGTGACCAAGGTGCTGGGAAATAGTAAAAGTAACACAGAATGGGTGGTAGAAGAGGGAAGGAAGCTCTGATTATTAACTTAAGCCTTATGACGATGTCTTGGTTTGCCAGGGACTAGTTGGCTTAACCAACAGAAGTTTACTATCTCATAGTTCTGGAGGCAGAAGTCATAATCAAGGTGTCAGCAGGGCCATGTGTCCTCTTTCAGGGGACGTCTGCTCCACGCCTCTCCCCTGGCCCTTCTGGTGGCCGGCCACCCATGGCGTGCCTCGGCTGGAGGTAGCCTAACTCAGTCTCTGCCTCCGTCACGTGGCCATCTCTCTGGTCCACAGTTCCTCTCCACAGGACACGAGTCACATGGGATTAGGGCCACGCTGCTCCAGCTTGGCCTCACCTTGACTAACAAGGCCTTCGAACATTCTATTTACATTAAGTTCACATTCACAGGGCTGAGGATTAGGACTTGCACATGTCCTTTGGGGGGGACACAAAGCAATCCATGGCAACCACTACAGAAGCAGGGACAGCAGTAGCTGTGTTTTATGCTAGTTTCTCCCAGCTCCTTACATGAGGAGCAATGGCAATGGCTGGTGTTTTAAATTTTGGGTGGGGATATGACTGCCCTGCATCATCCTGCAATGGAACAGAGCTAAGGCGACTTTGTGTGTCACCTACGTTGGAGACAAAAGTGGATGCTGATGGGCAAAGGTGATGGACTTGCTGTATACTTTCTTTTTGTCTTTCCAAACCCACTGTCTCTGCTTCTGCACCTACTCTCCCCAGGGGGGCTCAAGAATTGCATCAGCGACTCCCTTACCTCTGGCGTCCTGTTGGGTTTGGCCAATGGACCCATCGGCCGGTGCAATCTGACTGGTCCTCACCAAGCTTGTGAGGAGGCTCTTACTTTTTCTGGGTTTTGGTAATTGCTCCCCCATCCCTCGCCTAATGGTAACAGCTCCCCACTCTTGCTAGCCCCAGGGTGCTTCACCATTCTTTTGTTGGTTTTCCCTTAACTCTACTCACACCTTTCTCAATATTCTCATTACTCCATTTCTTTTTCTCATTACAACTGTCCTGCCCACTCAAGCAGGAGACAACTTCCCCTGGTGAGCTCCCACAATCCTTATCAGCTCCTTTTTACAATACCTCACGTACGAGGTGTTTAGGCCCAGCTGTGTTCTCATCCCACCCCGAGACTGTGAGCTACCTCAGGCAGAATCCCTGCCTGATTCATCTTTGGTTCCCTCGCTGTAGCGTGGCATTGTCTACATAGTAGGTGTTAAGTCTGAGGAATGAGTGACTGACTCGATGAATCAATGCTTTAATAAAGAAAGAAATCCCTGGTTCCTTGGGTTTGGCTTTGGGTAAATGTTAGGGTCCTGCACAGGCTGTACAAGCACTTGTGCCACGGCCACAAGCATTCTGTGGCAAAACAAATCCTTTGGTCCTTTCAAGACTGGGACAAGGGAGTAAACATTCTGTAGAATATACCCACAGTCAGAAATCTAGTTGCCACTCCGTGGTGTCTGGACTCAGAGTATCCTCCCACCACAGCTTTAAGTCCTGATTTGACTGGTCTCATGACCTGGACTAGATGTAGGAATCGCACTTCAGATGTTCCTGTTTTTCCACACATTTTCTGGAATTCGTGTGTTCTTGAAACTTTTGCCACCAAGTCTTTCCATTCAATATAAAAATATTGTATGTCATGCTTGCAGGAGGCTCTCTAAAACAAAACACAACAAAAGCCATATTGGATAACCAGATATACATGAGTCCCTCTTGTCTACTTTTGGGGCAGTGATAGAAGCTGATGTTGGTGAGGGGTGAGAATTCTGCTTCCCACCAGGAGGGTTTGTTGCTCATGAAATTCATTTTCCTCTGGGCAGCACAGCGCCTCCAGGAGGTTCTATTCCCACAACTGTCTCATAACTAATTTGGGCCATCCACACCTTCAACTCTTTTCTGTGGGATATGAGCACAGTCTCACAGCTTCCTTTGGTACCTCCAAAAGGCATGGAAGCAAAATAGTGGGTCTGATGGAGGAGCCGGGTCAGAACTGTGAGTGGGTCAGGCTGACTCCTGGGAGCTCTCTAAATTGACTCTACCTTCTGTCACCTTCAGAGGACCTGCTTCTGTCTCAGGGGAGGAAGCTGAGGGAGATGGTGGTGACGGCCCTGAATAGGAGACCAATCCCGGGAGCCTTTGTGTTTTAAAGGACATCTGCAGGCACAGCAATGCCACTCTTACTGGGAAATTTAAACACTGCAGCCTCAGAGCTGAAGGCTGGGTGGGGGTGAGCGTTGGCCACGTCATCCCTCGTCTCACACGCCTGTCCTCTTTCTCTGTGGACAAGCTGAGCTTTTCCCACAGTGCCAGGCAGGATGTGAAGGCACCGTGGGGCCCTGCTCTTCCTTCTGATTCCCAAGATATGCAGAACGAGGCACGTCATTTCAAGGTGCAATTACCACCTACATCTACTCTTGGAAACTGTTTGCTTTCCAGTACCTGCCACGGCCAGCACCTGTGTGCCAGCACCCTCTCATCCAGGAGACTTAGCAACTGGTACCATCACATGCTGACTGGTGAAAACAGGCTCTGGGACAGAGACCTGGAGGGCCCCTGCTCTGCCGGGCATTAAGCCTGCATTTGCAGGGCCGTGGGAAGGCTGGGGAGCCTGTGAGAGGGCCTGAGGTGGCCGCATCACACTCGACACCCTAACAACCAGTGTCACTGCACCGTGTGGACGAGACGAATCTCAGCCCCGCTCTCATCTCATCCATGGCCTCCCCACCTTTCAGCTGTATCTTTCCTTTCTTTTCTACACAATCTGCCTATTTTCCAATCTTTCAGCCAGAGGCTGTCCTGTCTCTTCTTTCAATAGCTGGTCTTTTCTAAGTGCCCTCCATATGGGAAGAGCCTGCAGTGGCCTTCAGAGGTGAGCCCGGCCTAAGCCATGGATTCCAAAACTCAGCTGTGCAGCGGCACCCCTGCAGCCTCAAAGCCTAGGAGTGTGCCAGGTGAGGCCGAGGCACCCCCCAGCTTAGAGAACCCCAGCCTCCTCACAAACCCAGGGACAGCAGGCAGCTTCCGGGGTCACTTGGTAGACGCCCCCACAAGCCGGTGGAAGGAAGGCTGTGCTCAGAGCTACTCACAGGTCTTGCCTCCCCCGGCCACACAAGGCCAGCAGCAGCAGCAGTGCCACCGTCACCACCAAGATCCCGGCCACTGAGACGGCAGCCACGACAATGTTCCTCTGGAGGAAATGCAGAGTCTGCGCGCACGGCAGGTTCTCCTGCGTAACCTCTAAACAGGAAGACACAGCAGAGCAGACAAAGTGGCGGCACCACACAGGCACGGAAATCCCCGCAGGGAAACCTCACATCTCTACCGCTGACTCGAGAAATCCTCTTGGGGAAACAAATGCCTTCTTTTGGTGGTGGGCCGGAGGGGACATACTGAGGGTGTGGGCTGGCAAGCAGCAAAGTAACAAAAACATTTGTGAGGAGAAGAGAGAGGAGAGTTTGGATGGGAGACAGGAGGCAGGCTCTTTGGGAGGTGAAAAGCTCCTCCTGGACAGGCTTTGAAGAATAAAGGCAGATGTTCGGCTGAAGCTTTTCCCACAGCAGTGATTTAAGCTCCTCTCTGCTGCCTTCCCCTCTTCTCTGGCCACCAAAGCCCCCAGCCCCCATGGAATCAGGAAATCCTACTCAATGCACACTCTGCCTCTTGAGTGTAGGTCTGGTGGGATTTCATGTCTGTCCTGACATGAGGCAGCCAGTGCCAGGGATGACCATGAGGTCTTCCAGCTTTCTGGGGACTGGCAGGAATCTCACGGGAGGCTTTGGAATGCACCAAGGAAGGAGCCCCAGCTGACATGGCAGTCTCCTACAGCTTCTGTCACTCTACTTGTAATGATCAAACGGAGAAAAAGAATCGGTGAGATGGGCCTAGCAGCCAGGGTGCTTGCTTGTGACTTCCTCAGTGAAGCCCCCAGGAAGCGGAGGCCGTGAGGACACTGGAGTCAACGCAGAGGGGTCGCGGCCTCTCCCTGGGCCCTGTGTGGGATGGACACAGTTGTCAGCTCTCCCTGAGTTGGGGCACTGACCCGTGGCGGGCATGCAGCGCCCTGTGTTCGCTTTAATGCTCTGCCATCACAGTCTTGAAGATTCCTATAATTTTTTAACAAAGGGCCTCACGTTTCCTTTTGCACTGGGCTCCACAAACGGCATAGGCACTCCTGGCTGCCGGCTTAGGGGCTCTGGATTTACAGGCTGTCAGAACTGACTCTTACAAAGTCCAGTTAGCAGTGATTTAGAATCAGACACTGAAAGTGAATTTTAAGTTGAAATCTCTGGAAAATCTTTTTCCTACAAATATTGTCAAGCCTGTGTGTCCATTTAATGTCGTAATGTTTTTATAACTGTTTTAGTGTTTTCTGGGTCTGTCACTTTTTCACTCTGATCCAAAACTAAGATTTTCTCTTTTAAATAAAACAAGATAGCTACTTATCCTGATAGGACTTTCTTTAGGCCTCAAAGAAAATGTCTGGGATGGAAGAATGAATGCTGGCAGGTCGGCCCCCGCGCACACACAGGTTTGCCCGGGGAGCCAGGGCAGAGGAGGCCGACCTGAGGCCCTCGCTCCAGAGCAGGCGTCGGGAGGCACGCTGGGCACGGCCCTGAGGGAAGGGCAGTGGCCATTATACCTGACCCCCCTGGGCAAGGGGCATCCCCCACCCCATAGGCGGCATTATGAGGTGCAGCTTGCCCCAGAGCAGTTGCAGGAGACGCATGGTAGTCTCTGCACAAAGACGGCGCTGCAGGGGGCTGGGGGGACAGACACGCCTGCGGCCTGCTGTGCTGCCGCCTGGGAGCAAAGGCCTCCTGAGCCAACAGCAGAAAATCACCCCTGAGTGCTCTTCCCAGAGCCGAGGCAGACTAGAGCGGAAACCGTCCGCTCTCCCGAGGAAAAGACGTCCAGAGCCTTCTCCAGAGACGCCGGCTTTCCGAGGCCGGCCGCAGTCGGTTCTTCAGGGCCCAGCATCTCGAGGGGAAAGCTTGCGCTCGAGCACCTCATTTCCTGGAGTTAGGGGGAGCTACGGGGTGGGACCAGGTATAACTTCGAGAGCAGACAGCTGTGGAAGGCGGGTGTCCTGGGCTGGGCTCCAGCACGTTGGTCGGAAGGGCCTGGAGTGGGGCCGTCGGAGGCTGCAGGCACCAGGAAGCGAGGGAGCAGGCCGCCTGCCCGGGGGGAAGCTGCCATGCGACAGAGGTGACCCGGCTGATGCCCACGCTGCCAACGGCCCTCGCTGCCCAGTGGCAACACGCAAGCAGCGTCTTTTTGAGAGAGGGAGAGTAATTCGTGACTTTATGGCAGATTTTGTGGGTTAAAGACGTGCTGCCTTCTGTTCAGTTAAAATACCGTGAAATGCAAACGCACATTTCAGTTATCTGTACTTAGGTATCTTACGAGATTCACAGCTATGGATTACCTGAACCAGCTGCTTCCGCGTCCTCTTCATTATCTGGAGTAGTAAATTGCGCCTTCGCGTTCCTGAAGAATGGATGGGGTTTTCTATACTTCTTTTCCTCATGAAGGCGCTCTACTAAAGACAAGATGATAAAATTTGTTCATCTGTTTTTATAATGGAAGTAACGTCTCCAACAATCAAATTGAGCAGTTAGGGAGGATTTTGGAGAAGAGTACAAATGTTTTACTGTACATTGGTGTTTTGTTTTTGCTTATTTGTTTTTTTTTTGGTTACACTCAGAAAAAAAATTTTTTATTTGTTTTTTTAATGAAATAAATTCCTGTGTGATCTACCCATACACTGAAACACATGGTTCTCAAAGTTGAGCTGGCTTCAGAATCACCTGGAAGGCCTGTCAAAAATAGATTGCAGGGGGAAGCGGATATGGCTCAAACGACTGAGCTCCCGCCTACCACATGGGAGGTCCCAGGTTCGGTTTCCGGTGTCTCCTAAAGAAGACAGCGAGCTGGCATGACAGGCAGGTGCGGCAAGTTGACCTAACAAGATGATGCAACAAGAGACACAAGAAAAGAAAACATAATGAGAGACACAACAAAGCAGGGAATGGAGGTGGCTCAAGAAATTAGGTGCCTCCCTCCGGCACTGAAGGTCCAGGATTCAGTTCCTGGTGCCTCCTAAAGAAACAAGGAAGATGAACAGACACAGCAAGTGCAAACAATGAGGAGGTGGGGAGAAATAATAAATAAAAATAAATAAAAAAAATAGATTGCAGGGTCTACTCCAGTTTTCGGCTCAGTAGGTCTGGGGTGGGCCTGAGAAGGTCCCAAGTAATGCTCATACTGCCAGTTGGGATCACTCTTAAAGGACCCTAGTGAGAGCTTCTCTGATCCCATTTCTACTTGTATAAAATATCACTTACACATTATACAATTATAGAGATAAGACCTACCTCACAGACTTGTTGAAAATTTAAGTGGTGTAATGTTCACGAGAATAATTTATAAGACACAGAGTACTATAAGAAATGTCTCTTGAATTGCAAGGACAAAACAGAAAAGCCAACGACATTGAAATACTCATTTATTGATAGAGGGACTGCAAAATGGTTTATTAGAAAAAGGACAGGGTTGAAAATCGGAAATGTTTGCATCCTACCTCTGCCACTGACTCTCTTTGACTTGTTTGCATAAGAAACCTATCAAAGGAACTGAGTTTTGCTTGGAGAGAACCAGGAGACCAAGAGAGCTGCTTCCGCCTGAGGCGGGACTGGCTGGAAGAGGCTGAGAGATGTGCTGAGAAGCTCCAGAGAACAAACTAGAAGCTCCAGGGAATCCGCTTGACCAACTGGTCAGCAGTTAGAAAGGAGCGCTCTCTAAGAGGGAGTGGGAAGGGGGAGGAGTAGCGAAGCCCTTGCCCCCAAAAGAGTTCAAGCCAGGCTGCAGGCAGGAGCCCCTCCCCGACCCTGCCCAGCCCCGATGGGGGACCTCGGAAAGCTCCAGGGGTGGCTTTGGGATGAGCTTGGTAAATTATGAAGGGGCAGAGAACTCGCGCCATGCCCTTAGGACTCTCGTGTGGGTGTGTGAGGACAGCCTCGTGAGGTCCTACTTAATCCTGGGGAAAAGATGAGTTTGTTCCTTATTCAATTTGCTTTCAAAAGGAGAAGAAACTCCCAATTTAATATGACTCATAATTACTTGACTTTGGAAATGCCACTTGCAAATCAGAGCCCACAGATTAACAACCACAGACAGAAAACTCTGGATAACATGCCGCTAGCTCATTAAGGGATTGAGTTTGCTTTGCTCTTTCAGATCTGTAACAAGAGATAAACTTGTCATGTGAACACAAATGTTTACTTTCCTCCTCTCTACACCATGAGAAAAAATATCCCAGAATTAGGAGCCACTGTAATACTGATTTATCATCAGTGTGGTCCTAAGTTCTCATTTACCTGAAGTTCTTTGGAGAGTTTGAATGGTGTTTTTCACATGTGATAGGTTGTTACTTTGATCATTTATTGGACTCTTCTATTTGGAAAAAAGTCAAGCTTTAACAAATAATTACAGTTTGATTTCCAAACTTCTTTTCAACTTGATAAACCACTAACTGTAAGAGAACCATTACAAGAGCAAGCATATCTCCCTGTCCTCCATGGTGAGACTCAGTCCACGTCATCAATCAACCACATAAAATTTTAAGTGAACACAGAAACAAGAAATTTTGGCTTTGCACTCAAGGAAAAGTTGAAGTCTTACATCTTCATAATTTCTCTGTTTTTTTAAAAATAAGAAATGTTGTGGGTTTAAAGAACAATCATGCATAAAATACAAAATAACTGTATATCGCCCTATCAGTAACATCTTCCGTTGGTATGGTACATTTGTTATAATTGATGAAAACACATTTGTATGGCATTATTAGCTATAGTCCATGGTTTCACTTAGGGCTCACTGGGTAATGCAGTTCCATGGATATTTTTTAAAAATTTATTCTGGTAACATACACAACCTAACTTTCCCCCTTTAACCACATTCAGATACATGCTCCAGTGCTGGTTAATTCTATTCACAAGACTGTGCTACCATCACCACCATCCACCACCAGAAACATTTCCATTGTTCCAAACAGGAACTCTGCGCATTCCCCCCTCTACCCCGCCCCCTGGTAACCCGTATTCTAGATTCTGGCTCTCTCTGACTTTGCTTATTCTAATTATTTCAAATCAGTGAGATCATACAGTATTTGTCCCTTTGTGTCTGGCTTATTACACTCAACCAGACGTCTGCAAGGTTCATCCATGCTGTTGCATGTACCAGAACATTGTTCCTTTTTATGGCTGAGTGATATTCCTTTGTGTGTATATACCACATTTTGTTTATCCAGTCTTCCGTTGATGGACATTTGAGTTGGTTCCATCTTTTGGGTATTGTGCAAATGCTGCTCTGAATATCAGTGGGAAAATATCTGTTCGAGTCACTTCTTTCAATTCTTTTGGAATATCCATAATAGTGGGATTGCCAGGTCATGTGGTAATTCTATACTTAACTTTCTGAAGCCAAACTCTCTTCTACAGCAGCTGTACCATTTTACATTGCCACCAGCAATGAATGAGTGCTCCTATTTCTTCACATCCTCTCCAAAACGTGTAGTTTTCTGTTTGTAAATAGTAGCCATTCTAATGAGTATGAAATGATATCTCATTGTGGCTTTGATTTGCATTTCCCTGATGCTAATGATATTGACCATCTTTTCATATGCTTTATGGCCATGTGTGTATCTTCTCTGGAGAGATGTTTATTCAAGTCTTTTGCCCGTTTTTTAATTGGGTTGTTTGTCTTATTGTTGTTAAGTTGAAGGATTTCTTCATATGATCTTAAACGTTCATCAGATATATGGCTTCCAAATATTTTCTCCCATTGGGTAAGTTGTCATTTTACTTTCATGAGAGTCTTTTGAGGCACAAAAGTATTTAATTGTGATGAGGTCCCATTCATCTATTTTCCTTTTGTTGCTTGTGCTTTGGGTATAAAGTCCAAGAAACCATTGCCTAGCATGAGGTCCTGAAGATGCTTCCCCATGTTTTCTTCTAGGAGTTTGATAGTTCTGGCTCTTATATTTAGGTCCTTGATCCACCTTTATTTGATTTTTGTATATGGTGTGAGGTAGAGGTCCTTCTTCTTTCTTTTGCATATGGAGATCCAGTTTTCCCAACAACTTTTGTCAAAGACACTTTGTCTTAGTCAGCCAAATCACTTAGTCTGGTAATGCAAAATACCAGAAATGGGTTGGTCTTTATAAAGGGTATTTATTTGGGGTAGAAGTCCACAGTTACCAGGCCATAAAGCGTATGTTTCTTCTCTCACCAAAGTCAATTGCCACGTGTTGGAGCAAGATAGCTGCCGACGCTTGCCCGGGTTCAGACTTCTTGGGTTCCTCTCTTCTTGGGGCTCCGTTTCTCTCTGGGCTCAACTCCTCTAGTTCCTCCACAAGGTCAGCTCTAGACTATGAGGCTCTCTAGGCTTTGCCTGTCTCCACAAGGCCAGCTGTAGACTCTCAGGAGAATGGCTCACGTCTTTCCCTGGGGCCTTCTCTCCTTCCTCATGACCAAGCTCTCTTACTTCCCAGGGCTCTAGCTCAAGACTCCAACATCAGACTACTGCAACTCTGTCCTTTGCCATGCCTTTTATATTTGATTCCTCACCCACCAAGGGGTAGGGCTCAATGCCCTACTGACGTGGCCCAGTCATAACCTAATCATGCCCAGATTAACAGATCAGTTTACAAGCATGATCCAATTATATTTTTGGAATTCATAATTACATCAAATTGCCAAATGGCTACACTATTCTTTCCCAATTGAGTGGTCTTTCCCCCTTGTAAATAATGAGTTGGTCATAAATGTGAGGGTTGATTTCTGAGCTCTCAATTCAATACCATTGGTCTATATGTCTGTCCTGGTATCAGTACCATGCTGTTTTGATTATGGTGGCTTTGTAATAAGTTTTAAGATCAGGAACTGTGAGTCTTCCAACTTCACTCTTCTTTTCCAAGATGGCTTTGGCTATTTGGATCCCTTTACCCTTCCATATAAATTTGATGATTGGCTCTTCCATTTCTGGAAAGAAGGTTGTTGGAATTTTGATTGAGATTGTGTTGAATCTATAAATCACTTTGGGTAGGATAAACATCTTAACAATATTTAGTCTTCCAATATATGAACGTGGAATGTCCTCTCATTTATATGTTGTCTTTGACTTCTTTTACAATGTTTTGTAGTTTTCTGTGTACAAGTCCTTTACATCCTTCATTATATTTATTCCTAGATATATGCTTCTTTTAGTTGCTACTTAAATGGAATTTTTTTCTTGATTTCTTTTTCTGATTGTCCATTGCTTGTGTAAAGAAGCACTATTGATTTTCAGGTATTGATCTTGTACCCTGACACTTTGCTGAATTCATTTATTAGCTCTAGGAGCTTTTTTAATTTTTAAATTGATTTTTCAGGATTTTCTGTATATCAAGTCATGTCATCTGCAAAAAGGAAAAGTTTTACTTCTTCCTTTTAATTTGGGTGCATTTTATTTCTTTTTCTTGCCTAATTGCTCTGGCAAGAACTTCAAACACAATGTTGAATAACAGTGATGACAGCGAGCATCATTGCCTTGTTCTTGATCTTGGAGGGAAAACTTTCAGTCTTTAACCATTAAGCATGATTTTAGCCGTGGGTTTTTCATATATGCCCTTTATCATGTTAAGGAAGTTTCCTTCTATTCCTATTTTTCTAAGTGTTTTTTATCAAGAAGGATGCTGGATTTTGTCAAATGCTTTTTCTGCATCAATTGAGATGATCATGTGGTTACCCCCCACTTCATTCTATTAATATGGTGGATTACATTAATTGATTTTAAGTTGAACCACCCTTGCCTTCCAGGGATAAATCCCAATTGATCATGGTTGCATAATTCTTTCAATGTGCTAGTGGATTCAGTTTGCTAGTATTTTGTTGAGGATTTCTGCTTCTACATTCATAGGAGATATTGGTCTGTAATTTTATTTTCTTGTGATATTTTTATCTGGCTTCAATATGAGGATAATACTGGCCTTGTAGAATGAATTAGGGAGTATTCCCTTCTTTTCAATTTTTGAGAAGAGTTTGAGCAGAATTGGAGTTAAGTCTTTTTGGAATGTTTGGCAAAATGCCCTTGTGAAGCCATCTGGACCTGGGCTTTTCTTTGTTGGGAGAGTTTTGATTACGGATTCAATCACTGTACTAGTAGTTGGTCTGTTGAGATCTTCTATTTCTTCCTTTTTAATATAAATTTTATTGAAGTATATCAGTCATACATGAATATACATTGTATTAGTCAGCCAAAGGGGTGCTGATGTAAAATACCAGAAATCTGTTGGCTTAGAGTCACAAGGCCATAAAGTATAAGTTAATTCCCTCACCAAAGTCTGTTGCCATTTGTTGGAGCAAGATCGCTTCAAGGGTTCAGGCTTCCTCTTCCTCTTAGGGCTTTATGGTCTCGGCGTCTTCCAATATCAGCTGTAGGCTGGGATAAGTCTCATCCCTCTCCTGGGGCTCGTTTCTCTCCGGGCTCAGCTGCTCTGCTCTCTCCACAAGGCCAGCTATAAACTAATAAGTGAACAGCTCATCTCTTTTCCTGGGGCCTCTGCCATGTCTAATGGAGCCTTCTCTCTTTCCTCATGTATCTGCTTCTCTGTGTATTTACTTCCTGGGACTCCAGCATTAAAACTCTAATTTTCTCCTCTGCCATGTCGTTTTCTCTGTGAGTCCCTCCCCACCAAGGGGGAGGGGACTCAACATCCTACTGATGTGGCTCAATCAAAGCCTTAATCATTATTTAATGAAGTAAAAGTGAAACTCTGAATCCAATCCATTCTAATACGCCCAGAGGAACAGACCAGTTCACAAATATAATACAATATCTATTTTTGGAATTCATCAACAATATCAAACTGCTACATACATAATAAGTATATAGTAAAAGTTGTGAACTTACAAAACAAATATGCACATCATCATACAGGACTCCCATGTAACCCCACCACAAACACCTTATACTGTTGTGAAATATTTGTTACAAACTATGAAATAGCATCATCAAAATATTACTAAAAGTAGCTCATATCTTACATTTAGTGTATTTTTCCCCCAACATACCTGATTATCAATACCCTGTATTAACATTCAGAGTTCAGGAGAGAATGTTCTTATATTTGTCTTGTTAACCACAGTCCATCTTCCACCACAGGATTCCCTGTGTTATATAGCCTCATACTTTGTACAATCCTTTCAACGTGCATACTCGGTGGCTCACATTTTCATCACAGAGTTGTGTTGTCATCACCCCAGTCAACCTTAGAATGTTTTCATTACTCCTAAAGGAAAAATCCCATTCCCCCTTATACACCTCTATAGTTGTCTCTTAGAACTGATATAGATTCTTTGCCATTGTTGCAAAAATACTACAATATTACTGTTAACTATCATCCATTAGTTACATTAGTTGCAATTTTCCCGTATATCACCAAATTTTTAACACTTTGCAAAAGAAGAACATTATTATATTTATACTATTAACCACAATCTTCATCCACCACTGAAATCACTGTTATCCACACCCTAGATTATTCTCTAGTTTCCTTTCAATTGACATCTACATCCACAGACTACCCCTTCAGCCACAATTGCATTTATAAATCAGTGTATTAGTTATACTCACTATAATGTGTGACCATCAACTCTATTCATTTCCATGCTTTTACAATAAACCTTATTAAAAATTATACATACATTGAACACAGCTCTCATTCTCAACCCACATTCTATTTCTTAGTTACCTATACTCTAGAGTTTACCTACATAAGATTTCTCACCATATTTAGCTCCTATTCATAGGCCCATACAATATCTGTCCTTATATATCTGGCTTATTTCATTCAACATAATATCCTCAAGGTTCATCCATGTTGTCATATGCATCCCAATTTCATTTCTTCTTATACCTGAATAGTATTCCATTGCATATATATTTTGAAGAACAAAACTGTTTAATTTTGAAGAGCTCCCACTTATCTATTTTTCTTTGGTTGCTTTGGGTGTAGGGTTTATGAAACTATCGCCTATCACTTCAAGATCTTAGAGATGTTTCCTACATTTTCTTCTGGAAGCTTTATGGTTGTGGCTTTTATATTTAGATCCTTAATCCACTTTGAATTAATTTTTGTATAAGGTGTAAGACAGGTGTCCTCTTTCTTTCTTTTGGATATGGATATCCAGTTCTTCCAGCACCATTTGTTGAGTAAACTTATCTGGCCCAGCAGCGTGGGCTTGACTGCCCTGTCAAAAATCACTTGACCATAGATTTGACAGTCTATTTTTGAGTTCTCAATTTGGTTCCATTGGTCAATCTGTCTATCTTTATGCTGGTATCATGCTGCTTTTACCACTGTAGCTAAGTAATATGCTTTAAAGTCAGGAAGTGAGAATCTTCCAACTTTGTTCTTTTTTCGGACATTTTTGGCTATGTGGGGCCCCCCTTACACTTCCAAATAAACTTGATAATTGGCTTTTCCATTTCTGCAAAAAGGGCTGTTGGGATTTATATTGGGATTGTGTTGAACCTAAAACAGTTTGGGTAGGATTGACATCTTAACTATATTTAGTCTTCTAAACCATAAACTCAGATTTATTTAGGTCTTCATTTTTTAGCAATTTTTTTCATTCATTTATTTAATTAATTTATTTTTAGCAATGTTTTGGAGTTTTCTGAATACAGGTCCTTTATGTACTTGGTTAAGTTTTTTCCTAAATATTTGATTATTTTAGTTGCTGTTGTAAATGGAATTTTTTTTCTGATTTCCTCCTCAGTTTACTCATCAGTGTGTATAGAAATGCTACTCATTTTTGTAACTTAATCTTGTATCCTGCCACTTTGCTGAACTCCTCTATTAGTTCTAGCAGCTTTGTTGTGTATTTTTCAGGATTTTCAAGATATAGGATCATATCATCAAATACTGACAATTTTACTTCTTCCTTTCCTATTTGGATGCCTTTTATTTCTTTATCTTGCCTGATGCTCTAGGTGGAACTTCTAGCACAATATTGAATAACAGTGTGACAGTGGGCATCCTTGTCTTGTTCCTGATCTGAGTGGGAAAGCTTTCAGTCTTTTACTGTTGAGTACAATGCTAGCTGTGGGCTTTTCATATATTTATTTTACAGTTTTGAGAAAGCTTCCTTCTATTTCTATCTTTTTTAGACTGTTTCATCAAGGAAATATGCTGTATTTTGTCAAATGCCTTTTCTGAATCAATAGAGAGGATCATGTGGTTTTTCTTCTTCAATTTATTAATGGGTTTTATTAGACTATTTGATTTTCTTGTGTTGAACCACCCTTGCATACCTAGGATAAAACCCACTTGATCATGGTGTATAATTCTTTTAATGTGTATTTGGATTCAGTTTGCAAGTACTTTGTTGAGGATTTTTGCAACTATATTCATTAGAGAAGTTGGTCTGTAATTTTCATTCTTCATAGCATCTCTACCTGATTTGTATTAGGGTGATGTTTGCTTTATAAAATGAGTTTGATAGAGTTCCTTCCTCTTCAAGTTTTTGGAAGAAGTTGAGCAATAGTGGTATTACAACTTCTTTGAATGATTAGTAGATTCACCTGTGAAGCCATCTGGTCCTGGCTTTCCATCTTTGGGAGGTTTTTGATGACTGTGTTGATCTCTTGCGATTGGTTTGTTGAAGTCTTCTATTTCTTGTGGAATCAGTGTAGGTTTTTCGTGTTTCTAGGAATTTGTCCATTTTGTCTACATTGTCTAGTTTATGGCATGCAGTTGTTCACAGTATCCTCTTATGATCTCTCTTATTTCTGCAGGGTCAGTGGTAATGTCTCCCCTCTTATTTCAGATTTTATGTATTTGCATCTGTTTTTCTTTGTCAGTCTAGCTAAAGGTTTGTCAATTTTGTTGATCTTCTCAAAGAACCAACTTTTGGTTTTGTTGATTATCTCTGTTTTTTTGTTCTCAAATTCATTTATTTCCCCTCTGATCTTTATTATTTCTCTCCTTCAGCTTGGTTTGGGATTAGTTTGCTGTTCATTTTTATTTCCTCCAGGTGTGCAGTTATGTCTTTGATTTTAGCTATATTTTATTTTAAATGTAAGCATTGAGGGTTATAAATTTCCCTATCATTGCCTTTGATGTATCCCATAGGTTCTGATATGTTGTGTTCTCATTTTCATTCATCTCAAGATATTTAATGATTTCTCTTGCAATTTCCTCTTTGAACCATGGATTTTTTAAGAGTGCTGTTTAATACCATACATTTGTGAGTTTTCCCTTTTTTCCATCCATTATTCATTTCCAGCTTCATCCCATACAATCAGAGAAAGTGTTTTGTATAATTTCAGTCTTTTAAATTTATTGAGACCTGTCTTGTGACCCAACATATGTTCTATCCTGGAGAAGGATCATGAGCACTTGAAAAGAATGAATGTCCTGCTGTTTTGGGATGCACAGCTCTATAGATGCCTGTTAGGTCTAGTCCATTTAACATATTCAAGCTCTCTGTTTCCTTATTTCTCCTCTGACCAGATGTTCTATCCATTGCTGAGAGTGGTGTATGGAAGTTTCTAGCTATCATTGTAGAGACATCTATTTCTCCATTCAGTTTTGCCAGTGTGTGCCTCATGTATCTTGAGGCACCCAGGTTTGGTGCATAAATATTAGTTATTTCTTCTTGGTGAACTGCCCCTTTTATTAATATATAATGACCTTCTTCATCCCTTATAACAGCTTTGCATTTAAAATCTATTTTGTCTGATACTAGTATCACTACTCCAGATCTTTTTTGATTATTATTTGTGCAAAATATCTTTTTCCAACCTTTCACTTTCAAGCTGGTTGTATCCTTAAGTCTGAGGTGAGTCTCTTGCAGACAGCATATCAATGGCTCATACTTTTTTATCCATTGTCATTCTGTTTCTTTTGACTGAGAAATTCAATCCATTAACATTCAATGTTATTACTTCATAAGCATTACTTATTTACCCATTTTATCTTTTGAATTTCCATTGTTGTATCTTTCTATTGTCTGTCTTTTTATTCTTTAAGTTACCCTTACTAATAATTCTTATTTCTACACTCTTCTCCACATCTCTTGTCCTTGTTTTTTCTTTCAGGCTGTAGCACTCCCTTTAGAATCTCTTGTAAATCTGGTCTTTTGGTATCATACTTTTTCCATTTTGTTTGTCTGTGAAGACTTTAAACACTCTCATTTTTGAAGGACAGTTTGCTAGATAAAGAATTCTTGGCTGGCAATTTTTCTTTTTCAGTACCTTAAATATATCACTTTCTTCTCTCCTCCATGGTTTCTGATGAGAGATTGGCACTTTAGTCTATTGAGTTTCCCTTGTATGTAATGTATTGCTTTTCTTTTGCTGCTTTCAGAATCCTCTCTTTATCTTTATATTTGTCATTCTGAATAGTAGGTGTCTCAGAGTAGGACTATTCAGATTTATTCTGTTTTGGGTGCATTGTCCTTGGATATTGATATTTATGTCTTTCATAAAGGGTTGGGACATTTTTTTCTCAAATATTCTTTCTGCCCCTTTTCCATTCTCTTCCCGTTGGGACACGGATAACATGTATATTTGTGCGTTTCGTGTTTTCATTCAATTCCCTCGATCCTGTTCCATTTTTTCCATTCTTTTCACTTTCTATTCTCCTGTCTTTTCAAATTCAGATGCTTGGTGCTCCAAGTCACTAATTTTGCCCTCCATCAATTCAAATCGGCTGTTATATGCTGTAACCGTTGGGGAATTTGATGTAATTATGAATTCCAAAAATATAATTGGATCATGCTTGTAAACTGATCTGTTAATCTAGGCATGATCAGGTTAGGATTAGGGCGTTGAGCCCCACCCCTTGGTGGGTGGGGAATCGAATATAAAAGGCAAGGCAAAGGGCAGTTGAAGCAGTCTTTTGAGAAGCAGTTTTGATGTTGGAGAGAAGGCCCCAGGAAAAGAGAAGCAAGCTGTTCGCCTGATCGTCTACAGCTGACCTTGTGGAGGAAACAGGAGCTAAGCCCGGAGAGAAACGCAGCCCCAGGAAGAGAGGAACCCCAGAAACCTGAACCTGGGCAAACGCTGGCAGCTGTCTTGCTCTAACACGTGGCAATGGACTGTGGTGAGAGAAGAAACTTAATGCTTTATGGCCTGGTATCTTGGACTTCTACCCCAAATAAATGCCCTTTATAAAGACCAACCCATTTTTGGTATTTCACATTAGCACCCCTTTGGCTGACTAATACATATGCATACAGTATATTTTTTAAATCTAAGCCACTGTGTTTTTCATTCCCATAAGCTCTGTTACTTTCATTGTAGGCTTTCAAATTGTTCTTTATATTTGTCCATTGTCTTCTTAATATCCTTTATCTCTTTAGTCACATTTTCCTTCAAAATGCTTAAATCGATTTAGGAGATTTGTGTGATTATCATTGATTAGTTGTCCTAAATCCTGTGTCTCATCATGATTTTTGGTTTGTTCCTTTGGCTGGGCCAAATCTTCCTGTTTCTTAGTATGGCTTGTAATTTTTTGCTGATGTCTACACATCTGAACATGTTGGTGAATTTACTCTGATGGTCAATTTCTCTCTCTTGCCTAGTGGTTTTGTTTCACAGACCTTCTTTGACTTTTGGTTCAACTTATTCTAACTCTTTAATATTTCCCAGCTCAAGTTATCAAAATCAGGCCAGGAACTCAGTAATGGTGTGCAGACCAGATCAAAGGGACAAGAGACACATAAAAGCAGTTTTTCTATTACAGTTTTCCAGCTGGCCAGCAGATGATGCTCCCTGGTGAATCTTTGAATGAAGGTGTCTCTTTCAATTTCCACTTTTTGTTTATTTTGGTCTGGACAGAGCTGAGAGTCAATGCAGGCTTTACTGGGCAAATTCACTAAAGAGAAACCACTCTGCCTTTTGCCACACCCACCCTTCTTCCCAGGGAGGAAGAAGTCTGTCCCATCTCAGTTGGTTGCAGTGAGCCATGGGTTTTATCCAGGCTTCTCATCCTGAGGGTGAGGAATGGGTGCCATTCTCTGCTGTGGGATTTAGTGACTCATGTTTTTCATTTCAGCTTCTTCGTCTCTCTGCCCTTCGCCCTCCTGGGGGTTGCACAGCATTCTCCTCATCTGCAGGGCCCCAACGCAGGTCCTTCAGACAGCTTTTTGTCCTTCCTCTGTTGTTTTTGTGAGAAAAGTGGGCCCTGTCTACCTACTCGGACACCCTCTTCTTGGAACTCTTCTCTTCTTCTTGAGTCAATGTAGTTAAGTCTGTATGTTTCTAAGAATTTGTCCATTTAGTTGAGGTTATTTAATTTCTTGGCATACAGTTTTTCATGGTATCCTCTTATAGTCCTTTTTATTTCAGCAGGGGCAGTAGGAATGCCTCCTTTCCATTTCCGATTTTTGTGATTTTTATCCTCTCTTTTTCTTTATCAGTCTTGCTAAAGGTTCATCAATTTTATTGATCTTTTCAAAGAAGCAACTTTTGGTTTTGTTGGTTCTCTTCTCTACTGTTTTTGTTGTTGTCGTTGTTCTCTATGTCATTTATCTCCACTCTAGTCTTCATTACTTCCTTCCTTCTGCTGGTTTTGAGTTTAGTTTGTTCTTCTTTTTCAAGTTCTTCCAGTTTTGCAGTTAGGTCTTTGATTTGCAATCTTTCTTCTTTTTAAATGTAATCATTTAGAGCTACAAATTTGCCTCTCAGCAATGTCTTTGCTGCATCCCATAAGTTTTGATATATTGTATTTTCATTTTATTTGCCTCAAGATATTTCCTAATTCCCCTTGTGTTTTCCTCTTTAACCTATTGGCTGTTTAAGAGTATGTTGCTTACTTTCCACGTTTTTGTGAATTTTCCATTTCTCTCTCTGTTATTTATTTCTATCTTCATTCTGTTGTGGTCAGAGAAGATACATTATGTGATTTTGATATTTTTGAATTTATTAAGACTTGTTTTGTTACCTAAGATATGGCTATCCTGGAGAATGGTCCATGTGCACTTGAGAAGTATGTGTGGTCTGCTGTTGTTGGGTAATGTGTTTTAAATATGACTATTAGGTCTAGTTGGTTTAGGTATCATTTAAGTCCTGTATTTCCTTATTGATCTTCTGACTAGATGTTCTATCCATCATTGAAAGTGGTGTATTAAAGTCTTCTACTATTAATGTAGAACTGAGTATTCCTCTCTTCAAATCTGTCAGTATTTGCTTCATATATTTTGGGACTCTGCTGTTAGGTGCAGTTACATATTTAAAATTGTTACATCCTCTTTATAAATTGACCTTTTCATCAGTATATGACTTTTTCCCTTGTAACTGCTTTTTACTTAAAGTCTATTTTATCTGATATCAGTATAGCTATACCAGCTCTCTTCTTGCTTCTACTTGCATTATATATATATATATATACATATACATATACATATACATATACATATACATATACATATACATATACATATATATATTTTTTGTCCATCTTCCACTTTCAACCTACTTGTGTGTTTGAATTTAAGGTGAGTCTCTTGCAGACAACATATAGTTGGGTCTTGCTTTTTTATCCATTCTGCCCATCTCTGCCATTTGACTGGAGCATTTAATCCATTTACAGTTAAATTCACTACTGATAATGCAGCACTTTCTTTTATCATTTGGCTATTTAGCCTTTGCAAGTCTTATACATTTTTGTCCCTCAAATTTTCCATTAATGCATAATTTTATATTTATTGGATTTTTTTTGTTATACCATATTGAATGGCTTCTCTTACCTTTTTGGATATATTTTTCATATATTTTCTTTGTGGTTACTATGGGGTTAAATTTTAACATCCTAAATATATAACAGTCATATATGGTTTTATACCAATTTGACTTTGATACACTTTGATACACATATATACACTTTTCCCATACTCCTCCACCCCTCCTTTTTGTACTTGTTACCATTTGTATCTTTGAACATTGTCTAAAACCATATAGTTATCATTAGTTTTTATGCATTTGCCTTTTATCACCTGTAAAAAATAAGAAATGGAGTCATATACCAAACAATGCATTATGATAATACTGGCATTTATAATTACTCAAATGATTACCTTTACCTGAGGTCTTCATTTCTTTATGCCACGTTGAACCACTGTCAGGGTCCTGTCGTTTCAGTGTGAAGAATCCCCTTTAGCACTGCTTGTAGGGCAGGTCTAGTGGTGATGAACTCCCTCAGCTTCTGTTTATTTGGGAATGTCTTAATCTCTCCCTTATTTTTAAAAGAAAATCTCACCAGATGGCTGTTTTCTTCCAGCACTTTGCCTTCTTGCCTCCATGGTTACTGATGAGAAATTGGTACTTAATCTAACTGGGACTTCCCTTGTACATAACACATTGCTTTTCTCTTATAACTTTCAGAACTCTCTCCTTGTCATTTGCATTTGATAGTGTGATCAGCGAATGATGGGGTGTGTTTTTCTTCAAGTTTATCCTGTTTTGTGTTCTCTAGGCTTCTTGGATATGCATACTCATGTCTTTTGCTAAGTTTGGGAAGTTCTTTGTCATTATTTCTTTGAATATTCTTTTTGCCCTTTTCTCTCTTCTACTCTGGGATTCCCATAATGCGTATATTGGTATGCTTGATGCTATCTATGAGTTTGAAGTTGGGTGGATTCCAGAAGTTCATGTCCTTAAAGCTAATCCTTTCCTATGCTTATAAAACTGTTGTAGATGGGACTTTTTGATTAGATTAAGGGACCTTCCTTTTGATTAGATCATTTCAGTAGGGCATGGCTCAGGGTGGGTCTTAAACCTTTTACTTTATAAATGGGAGAAACATGCAGAGTCTCATACACAGAAAAAGCTGCAGAGACAGAGAAGAACCCAGAAGCTGGAATCAACAGAATACAGAGGCTGAGATGAAGTCACTTGAGCCCAAAGCTGAAAGAGATGAGACCCAGAGGAGAAGGGAGAGATGAGCCATAAGCTTGATTGGCTACCGCTGTGCATCTTCTGCTGCTGCAGCCATGTGCCTGATCGCCCGCAGCTGCTTGGTGACACCCCACCTCTGATGATGCCTTGATTCGGACACTTTCGCGGTCTCAGAACTGTAAGCTTTTAACCTAATAAATTCCCATTATAAAAGCCAACACATTTCTGTACATTGCTCTCAGCAGCTTCTAGCAAACTGAAACAGTGTCCCATGGGTGTCTTAGGCTGTTTTCACTTTTTATCATTCCTTTTTTCCTTTCTGCTTCTCAGCCTGGCTCATTTCAAGTGTCTTGTCTTTAAGTTACTGATTCTTTCTTCTGCCAGCTCCAATCTGCTTTTGAAACCCTTCTGGGAAATTCTTCATTTCAATTATTGTGGTCTTCAACTCCAGTAGTTCTGCCTGGTTCCTTTCTAAAATTTCTATCTCTTTACTAAAATTCTCATATTGCTCATTCATTGTTTTCCTGATATCCTTTAGTTCTTTCTCTGCATTTTCTTTCATTCCCTTGAGCATTTTTAAGATCATTTTTTTTTTTTTGTCTTTGTTTTGTTTGCCACAGTTTGACTATCTTCACTGGTGTTTTGCGGATATTTTCCTCTTCCTTTGGATGGGCCATCACTTCCTATTTCTTTTTTTGTCTTATAATCTTTTTTTTTTTTCTTTTTTTTTTTTTTTTGCACATTGCATGTTAACTCTGGGGAAGCGGCTGTGGCTCAATTGGTTGGGCTCCCGTTTACCATATGGGAGGCCCCAGGTTCGATTCCCGGGGCCTCCTGGTGAAAGCAGGCCGGCCGACGGTGTGGTGAGCTGAGGGCCCGCGCAGCGCGGTGAGCTGACGGCTGGCATGGCACGGCGCAGTGAGCTGACACAGCAAGATGATGCAACAAAGGGAGACAAGCAGACACAGAAAAATGCAAAGCAAATTGACACAGCAAGCACAAGCAGCAAGGGGGCGGGGATAAATAAATTAATCTTTTAAAAAAATGTTAACTCTGGAATTTGTTCCCTAAGATGTGTTTCTTGATTTTGTAACCAGCTGCTGATGAGAGAGATTTTCTTGAGCTTCAGCCATCTTAACAGGAAGGTCTGCCCAAGGCAAATGGAGTTCAGGGTCCTCCCCATCTTTTCTGGGCCTGTGTCCTGTCCTGGGCTTTTGCTTGTTAATTGTTTTGGAGTTCTGCTATTTGCAGGAATTTGAATGCCCCCTCTATTTCCCAGGAGACAGACCTCCCTTTCCCAGGCAAGGCTTTGCCCCAGGCTTTCCATCTCTATAGGTTTTTGTTTTGTTTTGTTTTGTTTTGTTTTTACTTTTTATCTATTTTAACCTAGCAACCCAGGCCCTCCATTTGGGAGATGGATGCCCAACCATTTGAGCCACATCTGCCCCCTCTATAGTGTCTTAACTGCTTTTGTTGTCTCTAGCTGCTTTTGCCTGGAGGGCAAATTCTGGGAAGAGGCACTCCAGAGAGGAGTTTCCCAAGTCAGTCTTTCCCAGCTGAAACAGGGCCAGAGACCTAAGAAGGGGGCAATGTAGGCTCCAAACTTCCCTGGGGAGGGGTCAGGACAGGTGCTAGGAGCTTCTTCTACATCTCCCCAAACTTGAGCTTTCTTTACCTGCTCAGCAAATGCATCCTTAAACTAACTGTCCCTCACAGCATTGAGGAAGCATACTGTTTCAAAGTCTCCTCCACTGTCCCTTTGTCCAGGGCGTGTTAGAATAATGGCTGCCCTCAGAGCTGGGCCCCCAGTGATCTGAAGTTGCTAATCAAAAGCCATGATCAGCAATCAGCTGTACCCACCCCTGATCTTGGGGAAGAGGATTTTTATGTCCCTGTCTGTCACCAGTGAGCTAGCCAGGATCTGGGTCCCATGGCTGCCTGCTGCAAGAGCTGGGTATGGGCACTGGTAATTTAACTGCAGGGTGGAGAGAACAATTTACTGCTCTTTACTGTAATTTACCAGCCTCTTCCTCCCACTCTTCCCTGGATAGTGTACAGTGTTCTACTGGCCTCTGGGGTTTCAGAATAGTTGTTTCAGACAGTTCCTGTCTGTTTAATAGTTGCTCTGGTGGAAGGATTGAGTCCTGGAGCTCCCTACTCTACCACCTTCCCACAATTCTCCTGTGTGTGTGTGTTTTTTTTTTTTTTTTTTATTATGGGTAAAAATCAAAATTCTCACAATACATACAAACATTTGCAAAATGATATATAAATATATATGCATATATGTGTATTTGCTTACAAAAATGTTGTTTATATATATATATATTTTAAGAGGTGCTTAGATTACCTGTGTTTTGTTTTTAATGCTCTTAGGAGATTTGAGCATTGATATGAGCCTTCAGTTATATGAAGTGACAGCACCTAAGTGCCCCAGGGGTGAGGACTAGATTCCCTTCAATAGTCCCAAGGCCACTCTTAGCTTGAGTTGCTGTCCACAGAGCACCTTTTACAAGGCACTTTGTTTCTCAAACCTTTCCATCCAAACCTTCTTAGCATTATTTTTTTGTGGAACAGTCACTGCCACTAAGGGCGAGGTGGAGACGGTGTGGTCTGGACTTTCTGGCCCCTGCAGGGGCTGCTACTGGCCTCTGGAGATGGGGCTACTCAGCTCCATCTTCTCCTGTGGTGTGCAATCTTCACCACTGTCAGTAGGGTCTTCTCAGTTCTTTTCTTTCTTCACTTTCCCTACTCAAACACCCTTATCAAAAGACCCAGGTATTAGTCAGCCAAAGGGTGCTGATGCAAAATACCAGAAATCAGTTGGTCTTTATAAAGGGTATTTATTTGGGGTAGAAGCTTACAGTTACCAGACCATAAAGCATAAGTTTCTTTCTTCACCAAAGTTTGTTGCCATGTGTTGGAGGAAGACAGCTGTCTATGTTTGCCAGGGTTCGGGCTTCTTGGGTTCCTCTCTTCCTGGGGCTCCATTTCTCTCAGGCTCAGCACCTGTTTCCTTCACAAGGTCAGCTGTAGACTATGAGGCTCTCTAGGCTTTGCCTCTCTCCACAAGGCCAGCTGTGAGCTGTCAGCTCATCTCTTTTCCTGGAGCCTTCTCTCCTTCCTCACATGAAGGTCCTCTGTGTAATTACTCCCCTGGGCTCCAGCATTAACACTCAGCATCAGAACTCCGACATCAAAAACTCCAAATCTGTCCTTTGCCATGTCTTTTATCTTTGATTCCCCCACCTACCAAGGGGCGGGACTCAATGCCCTACTAACGTGGCCCAATCAAATCCCCAGTCATAACTTAATCATGCCTAGATGAACAGACCAGTTTACAAGCATAATCTAATATCTATTTTTGGAATTCATAACTATATCAAACTGCCACAACCCACCTTTCTCTTATTCTCCCAAATCTCCATGCAAATGCAGACTGAAGCACTTTTAAAATATCTTAAATTTTGGCATATTTATATGTAATAATTATTTGTTGACTAGGTTGACTCCCTTATTAGCTATGAGCTCTTGGAGAACAAGAATACCTAGTTTAGCTCTCTAGCTCTGGACACAGTACCTATCTTTGGGTAGATGAGTAGCTAGGAGAGAATCTGGATTGCAATCTCATGAGAAACTCTGAGCCAGAACCAGTCAGCTAAACCAGCTCTTGTTAGCCAAGGTTACAATCATTGGAAGGCTGCTGGGCCCTGGAGCATCCACTTCCAAGCTGGCTCACGCATGGGGCCATTGGCTGAAGGCCTTACCACCTCACTGACTGTTGACAGGAAGGTTCAGTTCCTTGTCACAAGGATCTCTTGTTAGGACTGTTTGAGTGTCCTCACAACATGGCAGCTGACTTTCCCATAGTGAGTGATCCAAGAGAGAGCACGGCAGAGACCATGATGTCTTCTATAACTTAGTCTATGAAGCAGCACACCATCACCTCTGCCATATTCTATTCATTAGAAGCAAATTACAGAATCCAGCCCACAATCCAGGGGGAGGGGGATTAAGCTTCACTTCTTAGAAGAGAGGTATCAAATAATTTGTGAACATATTTTAAAACCATAATAATGCAATTTAAAAGAAGACAGTTGAGCAAAGGAAACATTCTACTTGTATCCATATGAACATAAGGATTTTTAATCTGCTACCTCTGGCTTTCTATAGGAATTGTGGACAAAGAGAAGTGACACCTTTCTGAAGACTAGTTAATACACCAGATTGTGTGTTATGATTTGTCTTATGGTCATTTCAGAGTAAATAGAAAGGGGGAAATGGACAACCCTAAATATAATACAATAAAGCTCTGATTAGAAAATGTTTGCAAAGAAAAGAGGGACTTTGTAAACTAATTCTGATATATATATATATATATTAATCTGTTCTATTTCCTCCTGAAAGAAAAATAAAAATTCCTTATTTGAAAGTAATCAACTGAAGAACTAGATCTCCAAATTGAAAGATCATGCTAGATAGTAAGCTTCTATCCCCCCAAACAACTGTACTTAAACAATTAACAATTGAATTTTTTTATTATTCAGGGGCTAAGGTACTTTATTCAGTGGCTGAAGTGTCCTGATACTACAATGTACACTCCCGGGCAGTCCACATTTAACAGTCACAGGGCCCAGCGCAAGAGTACAAGTGGAGAAACACCTATCATATGTATCAATACTTAAAAGCTATAAACCATGGCTCAGTCTGCACTTCTATACAGGGACCTGTACACTGCTGCTTCCTTGGTGGCTAAACAAGCCCTACTTCCCCCTTCTCTACAAGCCTGAGGAAGAGCTGAAACAGGGCAGAAGCCAGGCCCAGGCCCAAGACTAATGAGCAGTGATTATGGCCCCCCAAACTTCACAATGACCAAATGGGATATATTGTAGGAATGCAAGGTTGGTTCAATATTAGGAAATCCATTAATATCAAATGTATTATTAATAGATTTAAGGAAAAAAATCATGTGATTCATTTCATAATGCTGAAAAGATCTTTGATAAAATTTAATACCCTTTCTTGATTAAACACTCAAGCAAGTGGAAATCGATATATTCTCAATATGAATATATATACATAAAAATGTGTATGTGTGTATTTGTGTCTATACACATGTACATGTATACACATATATATATGTATATATACACACACATATATCTTAGTCATCTGAGTCCTATAACCAGTATCTTACACAGGAAACACTAGAAGGATTTCCTCTAAGAACAGGAACAAGGCAAGATGCCTATTATATCTCCACTATTATTCAAGACTGTTTTGGAGGTATTAGCCAGTGCAATTAGGCATGATAAATATATTAATCAGAGGTATGATAACTGGTAAAGAAGTAAAACTGTCACTATTTGCAGATGATATAATAGTATACCTAGAATTTAGTAAAAGTAGTAGGTTATAAAATTAACATACAGAAATCAGTTGCTTTCCTATACCAAAATATTAACTAGGTAGAAGATATAATGATAGGGAAACCCCCATTCACAATAACAACATACAAAATTAAATATTTAGGAACAAATCAACAAGATATGAGGAAAACTTCAACACCCACTGAAAAATCCAAAAGTAAACTTGAATAAATAGAAAAATATCCCATTTCTAGCATAGGGTGACTCGACATCAGTTCTCCTAAAGAAAATTTATAAATTTATTGTAATAGCAATAAAAATATCCACAAACTTTTAATGAAGTTAGGTAAGTTAATACTAAAGTTTATGTAGAAAAACAAATATGCAAAAACAGACAGGAAAACACTGAAAAAACAAAAACCACAAAGAGGGGACTAGTTCTACAAGACCTTAAGACTTACTATTTAAGCCTCTGTAATTAAACCCTCTGTACACAGGGACAAATGGGCCAGTGGGTTAGACTAGAAAGCCCATGAATAGACTCAGGACAATTAGAAAGTTAGTATATGATAAAGGGGGCATTACGCATCACAGAGCAAAGGTGTATTTTTTAACAGTGTTGGGACAACGGGCAGCCATTACAGAGGAAACAGTAGGTTGTAGACTGGGTTGTTGAGGCCATTCTAGCCTGCATGTGGTCCGTAGTACAAAATCATCCCCTTACCTCTCCCAAAGTAGACCCAGGCACCAGAGAGATGTTCAGCTATATTTAATTCATGATTATCATGCAATTTGCAGAAAGGACTGTGTAGCACAAATGCAGGGATATTAGAAGTATTCCGTTTTAAAGAGAGTTCTATGGTAATTTAATCTTAGAAAATCACCTAAATCAATGATTTCAAACACAAGGGTTGGGTACCTCACTTGAGGAATGTATAAAGAGGTGCATATTCCTGGGCTCCACTTCTAGAGCTGCTTGGTGGGTTCCAGGAATACGGATTTTTAATAAGCTCTTTCGGTTCCGCAGCCCTGCCCATCACTGCTGCTCAGTCAGGCTTGGCAACCACAGTCCTGGTTCATAATCCTGCACCCAGGAACGGCCACACATTTGCCAGCTTGGGCAGAGACATGTTTGGCCCTTTTAGACTTTCAGAAATCATTTGAGTAAAGAAATGCCTCATGGGATTCTAGCTCTTGGTCCTGTCTTCAAAACCCATCTGCCTCCATTATAATTTTAGGATGCGCCTGGGCTCATACTGGCTAACGCAGCCAACTCGCCAGCTGGAAGGGAACCCGTTTCCCACACCCGTGTGGATGGGCAGGACTCCTCTGGGCTAAGACTGTGGGAAAGAACTCAGCCCCTCACCAACCCTTTCCAGCCCGGGGGGTGAAGAGGACTTGGCTCATAAGTTTTTCTCTTTGGCATCTGATCTGCTCCTCTATGCTGGATATTTTTCAAAGCAGACAGAGTGGGGGTTTGGGGAAGTTGTGGGTTTCCTAAACCCTGCCAGTGATTGGGACATACTTCCTAATGTGGGATGAAATACCCACATCTTCCAGCCAAGTGTTTAACTAGCATAGAGTTTACACTCCATCCATGGGACCCTGAAGTCAGTCTCACGTTTGGTTTTGAATTCAGGAAAGATGAAGAAAGGGTATTACTTATTGACCCCAACCCCAATTTTACCCTTCTGCATTTACCATTTTTGGGAACTGTATCCAAATTGTGAAGATGAGATTCTGATTTAGGAGAATTCTCAGCAACATGGGCTTCTTTGATGAAACACATGAAAAAAATTCAGAGAAAAGGTTTTCTTCATTACACATTCACAAGTCCCTTGGGCCCATATTTCATTCTAAAATTCTAACTTGGAATGCTAACACAGTATTCCAGTTGTACTGTGTACTTAGAAAGCTCACTTGTCAAGATAGAGAAAAGCTGATTGCAGAGTCCAGAGCCCAGGAATCTGGTATGGGAAACTAACTTCAGGACCGGGAATTCACATCTGTATGCAATATACCAATATAATGCAGAATTCCCTGCCGCTGAGGAGGTCTCAGGCCCTGCTGGCAGACTTCTGGTGACCTTATTACATGTCATCAATACCTGGCTTAATTTTTAAGGGGCTACTGTATGAAAATTCTGTGAAGCTGCTTTGGAGAAGAATATATTCTTCATTTTTGCCCATTTCACACAGGTGTGTGGCCTGTGACAAGTCATTTTTACTCTTAGTCTTATCACCTGTGAAATGGAGAATTGATACCCTCCCTGGCTCTCTAAAAGGGTTGATTTAAGCATTTAAGACAGTGTATTCTGTGACCAGTGCTTGTTTGTGAGAACATACTAACATGTACACTTTAGGGACCACGCCAAGTATAAGGATATTTAACTTCAGACATCCACAGACGTCGGACGGTTATACGGAGGATTGTGACAATTTTTTCTCTTACATCTCAATTTGCCATTGCCCCAGAAGGTTAAAGAATACTAAAATGATGAAGTATACATTTACTACAATAATAGGCCTTTGGAAATATGAGTCCTTGTAAGTTTAAAAAGATGTACTTGCTTTCTTTCAGGCTGTTCGTTGCATGTCCTATGGCTGCTATACCTGCTGTTTCATCAAATATAGGATTATGTGGAATTTTGGAGAGCCCCTGCTGAAGAAGTTCACCTCAAGCAAAGGAAGCAAAGGGATGTTAATACCAGCATTGAGACATTTGGCTCTTGCACCTAGAGCTGTCTATGAATACAGTGAATGAATGACACAAACTCAATGGACATGTGACTATATGTTCTAAAACATCCCGCCATCCGGGCATGACCCGCATACCTGAATCATCGCTGAAAAACTGCGATTGCACTAGATGTCCTGCACAGGGAACACTGCCCACTAACGATATCTGGCTAGAGACCGTACCACAAACCTCACGGCATTTAGGGTCATAACTTTCCTACCTGCTTCTATTGCCGTCTAAGCCCCTCCCTCAGACTTTCCCCTAGCAGGCCCATAGGATTTCCGTGGAGGTTGTGGGGGTACAAAGGAACCATAACAGATTTTATAAATCCAGAAAGCTTTTGTTTATAAAATCATTGCCCATTTGTCATGGCTACATTTTTTTGAGATATAATATCTATTCCTGTTAAAGCTTTCCGGTTTTTTATCTCTCCCCGAGTGAGAGCAATTTTACTTTCTCTTCTGGGTTTGCTTGGCTGAGCCACAGAAAATCATCCACACCGATTGCGCTGATTTTGCATTTGTTCTGAGCACTTTTTCAAAGCCGTTGGGGATTTCGATGGGTAGTCTACCCAGCTGCTGTGACCGAGCTGCTTGGGGTGGGCCTGACTGCGCGGTTTAACGAATTCCCAGGTGAGGCCTGTGCAAGGACCTCTCTCCAAGGAGCAAGGGACTTTCAAAGTTTCAAGTGTTTCTTTTCTATTACTTGGGAGTTTGACACTTAGAGGATCTGATTCCAGCCTCAAGGAAAAGTACTTTCCAAACCCTCAAAACAGCAGGAACAGGTTATCTGGGGGACAACCCTGGACAAGACTGCAATTCCATTCAAATGCTACAGAGAAGTTTCACAGGAGGCTACTTACTAAAGACTTTAGCCATCTGTTCCGCTGGCTTAATTGAAGTTGATACAGATTCAGTATTGCTCAAGGTCTTTGTCTGGAGATAACCTATGAGAAAATAAACCTTGGCTGGATTAAACCTTTCACTGCATCTGCACTTTTCCTTTTTCAATCAATACTTTTGGATGCATTTTGAGATCAGCATCATGCAATAGGCCGGCCCTGGGGAAAAGGACGCTGGCAGGCGCATTCCATTCCAACCTTGAAAGCCCTGAGATAAGGGCAGTAAACCCTGTGGGGCTTGGTTTTCTCACCTGGGCACTGGTGGGAACGGGGTGAGGGTGGGGCAGGGGACATTGGCCGACACCGTGTGTAGGGTGGAAAGTGCCCTGCCCTTTCCATGACCGCTGCCATCGCCTAGTAGGACGGTCGTGCTCATGCTCTTTGGGCTGAGCAAAGGAAGATGACACACTTTGCAGGTGTCCTCAAAGCACCCTAAATCCCTCACCGAGGAATCTTCCCAACAAGGCGTGGCACGGACCATGCTGGGAAGAGGCTGCTTCCCTGTTTGGCAGCAGAGGGGGAAGTGCTGCCGGGGGCTCTGCAGGCCCCGCACTCTGGGGCTAGACTCGGCAGGGCTCCAGGGGGGCTGCCTCTGTCCCGACTTGGTCTGGTTGTCAAGCAGAAGGACTTTCTGATTTTGTCACTTACTGATGACAAGTGAGGTGCAAAGGGGCCTGAACGGGGCCAAGGACCCTCACAGGCATGGGGAGATGCCAGGCCTTGTGCTGACCTCATGACTCTCCGTGGGGGGCATCAGTTGTACTAATGACATCACAGCCTGCGGAGGCCTGAGCCGTGTTGTCAGGCTCCTCTTGAAGCTGTGATGTCCCCATGTCCTGGCCCTTTATCTTCATGCCAGGTCAATGCCAGGCTTCTCTTCCAGCACCCGGGGGGGGGCAGGCCGACCAGGGAGGAGGAACGTGCCCCTAACGGGCAGGTG
>JAKSZT010036117.1:121343-132612 GCA_026826555.1 Tolypeutes matacus | reverse complement strand
AAGCAAAGGCCTGTCAATACCAACAATGCAGCATCGAGATACTTTCCTCTGTACGTACCTAGAGCTGTCTGAGAATACAGGGGATAAATGACACCAAATCAAAGGGTATGTGACTTTATTTTTTAAAATAACTTGCTAGGGAAGGGAAGCTCTGCCGACCTGAATCTTTTTTCTGAAAAACTGTGATTGCACCAAATGCCCTGTGCAGTAAACACTGGATAGATACTTTACCCCAAATCTCATGGTGTTTAGGGTCATACTTTTCTTACCTGCTTTTTCTTAACAAATCAATTTTATTGATACAAATTAATAAAGCATAAATCTATCTAAGTACAATCAATGTTATTTGGTGAAACACATAGTTGTGCATTCATCACTTCACTTTTAGATCATTTTCATTATTCCAATAGTAGTAGTAGTAGTAGTAGTAGTAGTAATAAAAACAAAAACCAACCAAACAAATAACAAAACTCACCACCTCTCAGTCTGTTTCCCCTGCTATACACATCTGCTATTCTGTTTCCTTCTCTCGTTTATTCATATTTTGTAAAAACAGTCATATATGCAATATCATCTATCTTCATATATTACATGAAGTTTCACTATATTATACAGTCCCATGTTACTTTTTTAGCTTTCCTTCTAGTAATATACACATCCTAGCTGCTTTCAGAATCCTCTCTTATATTTGTCATTCTAAATAGTAGGTGTCTTGGGATAGGTCTATTCAATTTATTCTGTTTGGTGTGCACTGTCCTTCTTGGATATTAATAGTTAAATCTTTCCTAAGGCTTGGGAAGTTTTCGGTCATTATTTCCTCAAATATTCTCTCTGCACCTTTTCCATTCTCTTTTCTTTCTGGGACACCGATAATGCATATCTTTGTGTATTTTGCATTATCATTCAATTCCCTGAGACCTTGTTCCATTTTTTTCCACTCTCTTCACTTTTTGTTCTCCTGTCTTTTCCACTTCAAATATTCTGTCTTCATGATCACTGATTCTGTCTTTGAGAAATTGAAATCTACTCTTGTGTGCCTCTAATATATTTTTAATCTCATCCTTCATGTCTCTCGTTCCTTTTCTTTGAAGGCTTTTGAGTTGCTATTTATGCTCATCCAGTGTATTTTTAACAGCCTTTAAATCTTTAGTCATATTTTCTTTCGAGTCTTAGAATTTATTTAGGGGAGTTGTGTGCTTATCTTTGATTTATTGTCTTAAATCCTGAATCTCTTCAGGATATTTAAGTTGTTCCTTCGGCTGGGCCATCTCTTCCAGTTTCCTGGTATGGCTTGTAATTTTCTGCTGATGTCTAGATCTGAACATGTTGCTGAATTTACTCTGATGGACAATTTCCCTTCTTGCCTATTGGTTTTTTCCCCACAGTTCTTCTTTGATATTTGGTTCAACTTATCCTAAGTCTCTAAAATTGCCTAGCTTAAGTTATCAAAATTTTGCCAGGGACTCACTAATGGGGCATTGTATCTCTTGCAGGAATTAGGGTTCAGAGAGAACAAAAGCCATTTTGGGCCATGCAGTTTCCAGACCAGCAAGCAGACAGCACTCGTTGGCACTCTTTTCCACAGAGATGTTTCAATCTCTGCTTTCCTGTGTTTAGTCTGTCCAGAGCCAAGATTCAAAGTGGTCTCTGCTGGCTGAATTCACTGAAGAGAAGCCCCCAATGCCCTCTCCCTTTTCCCTTGTAACACCTGACCAGGTGGAAGATGTCTGTTCACCTCTCAGTTGGCTGCAGGGAGCCAGGGGTTTTACACCAGCTTAATATCTTAGGGGTGGGGGAGGGGAGCCCTTCCCGGACTCCACAGGGGGTTGGGAAATCATGTTTGATGTTTCATGTTCTTTGTGTCTCTGTCCCTCACCCTCCTGGGAGTATTGTAGCACTATCCTGGTTTGCTGACCCCCAAATGTCCCTCAGGCAGCTTTTGGCTCTTTCTCCATTGTTTTTATGAGACAGTTGAGCCAAGACTGCCTATTCCAATGCCATCTTCTCACAATTCCCCCCTTACCTGCTTTTGTTGGCATTCTGGCCCCTTTTCTGAGACTTTCCCCAAGCTGTCCCAGAAAAATTGGGTGGAGGTTTGGGGGCTAGAAATGAAGCATAACAGATTTTTTCAGCATAGCAAGCTCTTTATTTATAAAAAACATTGCTACTTTTTCATGGGCATATTTTTAATGATATATATTAATTTCTCATCCCCTAGGTTTTACATTTTTACTCATGTAAATATACATAACATAAAATATGCTATCTGTTTTGACGTGTAGAATTCAGTGACATTGAACACATTGATGATATTGTATTACTCTCACCAATCTCCATTTCCAGAATATTCTCATCATCCCATTCAGAAACTCTGTATCCATTAGGCAATAGATCCCCATTCCCACCTCATCACCATCTCATGGTGACCATTATTCTGCTTTTTGTGTCAATGAATTTGTCTATTCTTACTTTTTAGATACTTCACATAGGTGGCATCATACCATTTTTGTCCTTTTGTGTCTGGTATATTTCACTTATCATGTTTTTCAAGGTCCATGCATGTCATAGCATGTATCAGACTCATTTCTTTCTATGGCTGAATAAAAGAACATTGTATGTATATAACACATTTAGTTTATCCATTCATTTGTTGAGGAATACCTTGGTTGGTTCCACCTTTGGGCTGATATGAATAATGCTGCTATAAACATTGGTGTACAAGTATCTGTTTGAGTTGCATATTTCAATTCTTTAGGCTTATACCTAGGAGGGGAATTGCTGTGTTGTATAGTCATTTTAAGTTTTATTTCTTGAGGAACTGCCAAACTGTTTCCCACAGCCATGGCACACTTTTACATTCCTACCAACAATGCACAAGGGTTCCAAATTTTCCACACCTTCACCAATGTTAGTTTTCATTTTTGTGATAATAGCTGCCCTGTGCGAAATGATGTTTTATTGTGGGTTTAATTTACATTTCCTTAATGGTAATGATGATGAGCTACTTTTCATGTGCTTATTGGTCATTTGTATATCTTCTTTAAAGAAATTTCTATTCAAGTCTTTGGCCATTTTATAGTTGTGCTGTTTGATTTTTGTTGTTGAGTAGCATGACTTCGTCATATATTCTGAACATTGAACCCTTGTCAGATATATGATTTCCAGATATTTTCTCCCATTCTATACGTTGTCTCTTCAATTTCTTGATAATGTCCTTTGATGTACAGGAGTTTTTAATTTTGGAATTCCAGTTTATAGTTTTCTTCTGGCGATCATGATTTTATTGTCATATCTAAGCATCATTTGCCTAATATAAGGCCCTGAAGATTTCCCCCTAATTTTTCTTATAAGGTTGTTATGGTTTTAGCCCTTATATTTAGGACATTGGTCTATTTTGAGATTATTTTTGGTATAGGTAAGAGGTAGGGATTCAAACTCATTTATTTGCACTTGGATATCCAGTTGTCTCAGCATCATTTATTTAAAAGATTATCCTTCCCATTTGATGGACTGGCGTCCATGTCAAAAATTACCTGGCCATAAATGTATGCATTTATCTCTGGACTCTCATTTCTATTCCATTGGTCTATATATCTTTTCTTAAGCCAGAACCACACTGTTTTGATTTTTCATTGTAGTACTGTTTTTTTTTTTTTTTTAAAGATACTTAGATTACATAAATGTTACGTTAAAAAATATAGGGGATTCCCATATGCCCCGCTTCCCACACCTCCCACATTTTTCCACATTAAAAAACATCCTTCATTAGTGTGGTACATTCATTGCAATTAAGTCTGGAAGATAGATTTACAGGAAATAGAAAGGGAGAAGAAGGTTGTGAGGCAACACCCACATGGGCAAAATCTATGATAAGGTGGAAGTATGTAGTACGTTTTGAAATTGGGAAGTGTGAGTCATCCAACATTGTTCTGTCTGAAGATGGTTTTGTCTCTTCAGGTCCCCTTAGCATTCCAAAAAAATTTGATATTTGGTTTTCCTTTTTCTGCAGAAAAGGCCATTTGGATTTTGATAGGGATTACAAAGAATGTGTAGATCACTTTGGATTGTAATGACATTTTAATGATTTTGACTCTTCCAATCTATGAACATGTGATGTCTTTCCATTTGTTTAGGTCTTCTTTAATTTCTTACAGAAATGTTTTGCAAATTTCCTTGTCTTGCAAACCTTGTCTTGCATCACCTTGGATAAATTCCTAGGTATTTAATTCTATTAGCTGTTGCCCTAAATAGGTTTGTTTCCTTAATTTCCTTTATTAATTGTTCGTTGTGGTATATAGAAACACCAGTGATTTTTGTGTGTGTTTATATTGCACCCAGCAAATTTTCTGAAGTTATTAGCTCTAGAAGCATTCTTGTATATTCTTTAGAATTTTCTATTTGGATACCTTTTACTTCTATTTTTTGCCTAATTGCTCTGATTAGAATCCAGCACAACATTGTATAACAATGGTGACAGCAAGTATCCTTGGCTTATTACTGATCAAAAGGAAAAGCTTTCATTCCTTCACCTCTGATTACGATGTTAGCTGTGGGCTTTTCAGAAATGCCCTTTGTCATGTTGGGAAAGTTCTCATCTCTTCCTAGTTTTCTGAGTGTTTTTATCATGAAAGGATGTTGTTCAAATGCCTTTTCAGCATCAATTGAGATGATCATGTGGGTTTTTTTCCCTTCATTCTATTAAAGTGGTTTATTACATTGATTGATTCTTGTATGTTCAACCACCACTGTATTCATGGAATAAACCCCTCTTGGTCATGGTGTAGAACGCTTTTCTTATACTACTTGACTTGGTTTGTCAGTATGGTCTTGAGGATTATTGCATTTAAGTTCATAAGGGATTATTGCTCTGTAATTTTCTTTCTTTGGACTATCTCTATGTGGCGTTGGAATAAGATTAATACAGCCTAATACCATGAATTGGGAATTTTTCCCTCACTTCAATTTTTTGGAAGAGTTTTAGAAGGATCAGGGTTAATTCTTTAAATATTTGTTAGAATTCAGCAGTGACTCTATCTAGTCTTGAACTTTTCTTTGTAGGGAGGATTCTAATAATCCAATTTCTTTCTTGTTCTAGGTCTATTCATGTTCTCTATTGATTCTTGAGTGAGTTTGTTTGTCATGTGTTGCTAAGATTTTGTCCATTAATCTATGTCATCTCTTCATGGTATTCTCTTACAATTCTTTTTATTTATGTAATGTGTTAGTAATATCCCCAATTTCTTTTCTAACTTTAGTTATGTGCAACATCTCACGTTCTTAGTTTGTCAGTCTGGATATTCTTCTCAAATTTATTGTTTTTTTTTTAAGAAACAAACTTGGTTTTCTTGATATTCTTTTCTTTTCTTCTCCATTTCACTTATCTCAGCTCTAATCGTTATACTTCTTCCTTCTACTAACATTGGGTTTAGTTTTCTTTTGTAGTACTCTAGGTGTGAAGTTGATTTTGTCATCTTCTTTTTAAATGTAAGCATTTAAAGCTATAAATTTACCCCTGAGTACTGCCTTTCTGCCTCTCATAAGTTTTTGTATGTTGTATTTTCATTTTATTCATCTCTAAGTATTATCTCACTTCACTCGAGACTTCTTCTTTGACCCATTACTTGTTAAAGAGTATGTTGTTGAATTTCCACATATTCCTAAATCTTCAGTTTTTCTTCTGTAATTGATGTCTACCATCATTCCATTGTGGTCAGAGAATAAACTTTGTATAATTTCATTCTTTGAAAATTTATCAATAAATTAAATAAATAATTTTATCAATAAAGACTAACATTCGTCTATGCTCGATAATGTTTCTTGTACATTAAGAAGAATGTGTATTCTGCTGATGTTGGGCGGAATGTTCTATATATGTCAGGTCTAACTGGTTTATAGTATTTGTTCAAGGCTCTATTGCTTGTTGATCTTATGAATGGATGGTCTATTGTTGATCCTATGAATGGATGTTCTATTCATGAGTGCGGTGTATTAAAGTCACCACCGGCTATTGTAGAATTGTCTATTTACCCCTTTAATTCTTTCCATTTTTGTTTCATATTTTTGGGGGGCTCAGTTATTAGGTGTGTGTATGTTTCCATTGGTTACATCTTCCTGTTGTAAGGAAACCTTTATCAATATATACTGTCTTTCTTTGTCTATTGGAAACTTTTCTGACTTAAAGCTTATTTTCTTTGACAATGATATAGTTATTTCAGATCTCTGTTGGTTAATATTTGCATGGAATAACTTTTTCCATCCTACTACTTTCAACCTCTTTGTGTCTTTATATCTGAGGTGAGTCTCTTGTAGACAGCATTTAGATGGATCATGGTTTTTAAATTTTCTCCAATGTCTGCCTTTTGATTGGCGAGTTTAATCCATTTACATTGTAGGTAATTACTGGAAAGGATGTATTTATTTCTGCCATTAAGCTATTTGTTTTCTTTATCTAATATATTTTTTGCTCCTCAGTTACTCCATTACTATCTTACTAACTTTAGTTAATTTTTTTGTATTGTACCTGTGGCATATTGAATATGTACCCCAGGAAAAATGTTCTAAATCTTATTCCCATTCCTGTGGGAATGTGCATAGGATCTTTTGAGGTTATTACTTTTAGTTTGGTATGGTCAATTGAATCTGTTTTGGACTCAATCTTATAAATGGGAGGCCTTATGAAGAGAAAGTCATAGGGAGAAAACCAACAGAACCTTGAAGAGAAAGGAGAGGAAACTGCCACGTGATGAGAAAGCCCAGGAACCAAAGATTGCCAGCCGCCCAATGCCCCCCATTCCAGTAAGAATCAGGCCTTTCACCCTCTGAAACAATAAGACAATAAATTGCCTTAAAATTTTTTTAAAAAATTTATTTATTTATTTATTTGTTTGTTTGTTTATTTTAAAGAGGTACCAGCAGTTGAACCCAGGACCTTATACATGCAAAGCAAGCACTCAACCACCAAGCTACCCCCAATCCCATAAATTGCCTTTTTTAAACAAATCAATTGGGTGGTATTTGACACAGCAGCCTAGAAACTAAAATAATACCATTTTGATTCCTTTCTTTTTCCTTTTCTCTATATTTTTCAGTTATTTTCTTAGAAGTTACCTTAGGGATTACAATTAGCATCTTAAACTTATATCAACAAAATCTGAATAATACCAACTTAGTTTCTGTAGTGTACAAGACGTCTTCTTGTATACCTCTCTACCCCTATCCCTTTAAAATGTTATTGTCTCAGATTATATCTTTATCTATTGTGTGCCCATTAACATGGATTTTATTAGTGTTTTACACATTTGCCTTTTAAGTAATAAGAAAGAGTTACAAATCAAAATTAAAATAAAACAGCCTTTTATATTTACCTATATGGTTACATTAACTAATATCTTTTATTATATCCTTTTATGGCTTTGAATTACTGTCTAGTGTCCTTTTTTTCAGCCTGAAGGAATCCCTGCAGCATTCCTTGCAGGGAAGGTCTTCTGGTAATGTACTCCTTCAAGTTCTACTTATCTGGAAATGTCTTCACTTCTTCATCCATGAAGGCTAATTTCGCCACATATAGAATTCCTACTTGACAGATTTTTCCTTCAGGACATTAAATATGTCATCCAATGTGATATACTCTCAATGGTTTCTGATGAGAAATCAGCTGTTATCTTATTGAGGATCTCTTGTATGTGATGCATTGTCTCTCTCTTCCTGCTTTAAAATTATTTGCTTTTGAGCTTTGACAATTTCAATATACAATCACAGTATAAGATTCTGAGTATATCTGCTTAGAGTCAGTGAGTTTCTGAGATGTGTATATTCTTGTCTTTCATCACATTTCAGAAATATTTGATCATTATTTCTTCATTTATATTCCTTTTTTAATCTCTTCCTTCTGGGACACATATGATGTGTAAGTTGGTAGGCTTGATGGTATCCCACAGATCTCTTAGGCTCTGGTCACATTTCTTCATCTATTCTCTTTTGCTCCTCAGTCTGGATAATTTAAATTGTCTTATTTTAAAGTTCACCTATCCTCTGCTGCATTTTGAAATTGGCTGTTGAACTCCTCAAGTGCGGTTTTTGTTTCAATAATGGTACTTTTCAGTTCCAGAATTTGATTGCTTGTTTCTTATAATATCTATCTCTTTATATTATTTAGACAATGCTTTCCTAATTTTCTTTACTACTTGGTCCATGGTTTCATTTAGTTCCTTGAAGGTATTTAAGATAGTTCATTTAACAGCTTTGAAAAATGGTTCCAATGTATGAGTTTCCTCAGATGGTTTCTCTCAAATTCTTTTTGCCATGTGAATGGCTCATACTTTCCTGTTTCCTTGTATTTTTGTGATTTTTGTTTATAACTGTACATTCTGAGTACTGCACTATGGTAAATTCCTCAGAGACTGATGATTTTCTGTTTCTTGAAGGCTAATTTTTGCTTCCAAATGGGAAGGGGAAAAAAATGATTGTCTTTTTAAATCTCTTCCATGTCCTTAGCCATCAGTCTGTGGAGCATGAAACAATGGCCACTCTCTGTGCTGGCCCCATGGCAATCAAAAGTAGTGATCAGTATTAGACAACACATCAATGGTTGTTGGAGGAAAATGCTTTATTGCCCACATTGCACAAGTAAGCCACACAAGAAAAGAGGGCTACCATCCCCACTGCTGCCACATGCTGCTACCATGCATCAGGGAATGGGAATGCTGGCCTCTACATGGAAGGCAAATTCACTATTATTTACCAAAATCTACCAGCCTCTGTATCCAGCCCTTTTCAGGATGCTGAAAGTGTTCCACTAGTCTCCAGAGATTCAAAATAGTTGATTCAGGTAGTTCCTGCCAGTTCCATAGTTGTTTTGGTGGCAGGACTGATCCCTGCAATTTGCTACTCCACCATCTTAACACAATATTCTCTCATTCCTTTGTAAAGATTTCATGTTTTTACCTCTCTTTGGGAGACAGCATTTTTACCTCCCCTTCTAGGCTAGCTTTGCTAAGCCACAGAAAAGTATCAACACAAATTAGATTGATTTTGCATTTGCTCTGAATCCTTTCTCAGAGAATGTTGATAGGTTGGTGGGTGGTCTATGCAGAAGATGGAATAGGTGCTTTTGTTAGTGACATATCCCCCTCTCTCTAATTTAACCATCAGATTCACTAGTAAAATGATGACTTCTCCTCACCAGTCCCCTTCTTGATGAACGTGTTGACCTACAAGTCCTGAAAATGATGCTCAAACAGAACCTAGTACTCTTTTTCTCACTTAACAGTGCCAAGGCTGATTCTGGCACAGTGCTGTACAGGCAAGTAGGTCCATACAAGATGAGATCATCCCATGTAATGAATCCAATACACATTTTCAAGTGGATTCATATCCCTTCTCCCTGAGGGGCTGGTTTCAAAGAGACTTAGGTCTATTACAATCACAAGAAAAATTCTTCTGATTCCCTGACAGCAATCACTGAAATCATGCAATGTGGGAAATCAATAATTCTCATGATCAATTCATCATTCAGAGTCTACTATCAATAAATCAGTCTGTCAGATAAATCAGATTTAATGAGGCCCCTATACAGCACACACAGAAGAGGAACAACTACAGAATTACTGAGAGGAGACAGCTCTTGGGCAAGGGATCCTATCACGTGGACAGAGATGCCCCTTTCCAGAAGGATTCAGCATCTTTACTCTGGTATCTAACCTCTCCCATCCAATAGTTCCTTACCCAGAAAGAAGCATCATCTCTCACATTTCCTCACAGTCCTTTCTTAGAGCAAAGGTGATCCTTAGTCTCTACCCCTGACCCCATAACACAGGCACCAGAGAAGAGAGATTTTTTGGAATTTGGACCATTCCTTGAGCACACAGCTGTGGGTCTAGATCTTTTTGCTCAAACTCAGTTCTCTGCCAGCAGAATTACATGGGCCTTAGGTTGACACAATTGCTAAATTTGGGGCTTGACTAGATCAGTGAATCTCAAACCTGGGATCACCTGAAGGGCTTTGAAACCCTTGCTGCAAAAGCTTCTCCATAGTACATGGCATCTGACTACTGCAGCACATCCAAGATGCCTGTTTGTGGCATCTCCCCAGGGGAATCTCATGCTCCAGTAGGGCTGCAGCATCAGGAGAAGGTCAGTCTGAGCCTTGGGGCCAAGTTGACTCTAACCTCTGCAGAAATCTCCTGGACATCATGTTTGAGTTGGATGTGATTCAGCTGGTTGAATAGGATCTGATATTCTATAATTGTTGTTTTTTCAAAGCAGTTTTACTGAGATATATTCACATAGCATACAATCCATCCAATGAGTACAATCAATGGCTTTTAGTATAATCTCAGAGTTTTGCATTCATCACCAAATTTAATTTTAGCACATTTCATTACTCCAAAAGGACAAACCCCCTAACCCTTAGCAGTCACCTCTCAATCTCTCTATCATCCCCAGCCATACATAACTGCTAAACTAATTCCATCTCTGTATTAGTCAGCTAAAGGGGTGCTAATGTGAAATACCAAAAAATGGATTGGTCTTTATAAAGGGTATTTATTTGGGGTAGAAGTCCACAGATACCAGGCCATAAAGCATTAAGTTTCTTCTCACCAAAGTTCATTGCCACGTGTTGGAGCAAGACAGCTGCCGACGTTTGCCAGAGTTCAGGCTTCTTGTGTTCCTCTCTTCCCGGGGCTGCGTTTCTCTCTGGGCTTAGCTCTTTTGGTTCCTCCACAAGGTCAGCTGTAGACTATCAGGCGAACGGCTCACTTCTCTTCTTCTGGGGCCTTTTTTCCAACGTCAAAACTGCTTCTCAAAAACTGCTTCAACTCTGTTCTTGCCATGCCTTTTATATTTGATTCCACCCACCAAAGGGGTGGGGCTCAATATCCTACTGACGTGGCCCAGTCAATGCCCTAATCATAATTTAATCATGCCCAGATTAATAGATCAGTTTACAAGCATGATCCAATTATATCTTTGGAATTCATAATTACATCAAACTGCCAAACTGCAACAATCTCCACAAGTGAATTTTTAATTTACATTTTATAGAAATGGAATCAAACAATATGTAGTACATTGTGTGTGGTATCTCCCACTTTGCATAATGCATTTTAAAATTATTGTAAGGCTTTTAGATTAGAAAACTTGTATGTTTACCACGAAGTCATGGAAAACTAGTATTTTCCCATATAACCCCCTATTGTTGACAATTTGCATTATTGTGGTGCCTTTGTTACAACTGATGAAAAATCATTCAAATATTGCTGTTAACTAC
>JAKSZT010036117.1:74062-120943 GCA_026826555.1 Tolypeutes matacus | reverse complement strand
TTTCATCCATTCTGAACCGTACAATTCAGTGGCATTAAGTGCACTGACGATGCTGTGTAAGTCACCCATCTTCTGTCCAGAACACTTTCATCACCCCAAACAGAAACTCGTATCAACTGGGCGACAGCGTCCCAGCACCCCACCTGTCCCGTACATGGCTTTGCCTTTCCCCCACAGCCCTTCCTGCCTCTCCCCTTTTAGTCGGCCTTTCATTTCTTAAGAGTCACACAGCAAGTCCTGAACAATAGCTGTTTGTGAGCTCGTGACTGATAAGTATGCTTAGATTCCTGGCCTGGAAACTCTAAAAATAAGCTGATCTGTGATCTGCGTGACCACCTACTTACTGATAGAAAGATGCGACCAGCCCTCCTGGCAGCCTTGCAAACGCTGCTGTGTGGGCCCCTGTGAAGGTGAAGCCCGCCCTGCTGGGACGCACTGGGACGCACTGGGACGCACTGGGACGCACTGGGAACGGGGGTCCTTGATCACGTGCCCTCCCACCGCACGGAGACAGCCGGTGTGAAAGAATCCTCTTGCTTCGTGGCAGGTGCGGCTCCCGCCTCGGAAGCGCCACACTGCCACCGCCACGGAGAGGGCTTAGGCCACGGCCGGGCCTGGACGTCCACCGAGTGAGGAGCTTCCCCACCTAAGGCCCCTGTTAAACGCTCTCCTGCTCGCCAAACTGGCCTTGCCGAGTCTGTCTTCGGCCCGACGGCCCCCTCTCAGTTTGGTGGGAAGCTGTCATTTCACACGGCTCCCTGCTACACTCGAAACATCACCTCATCACCATCTCACGGGGGCCACTGTTCTGCTCTCTGTCTCTTATGAATTTGTCTATTTTCACTTTTTTTAAACATATCAATTGTACTGACACATATTAATAAAGCACACAATTCATCCAAAGTATACAATCAATGGTATTTGGTATAATCACACGGTTGTACTTTCATCACTTCAATTAGAGCATTTTCAATATTTCAATAAGAATAATAACAAACAAAAAAATCCATCATCTCCCCATCCCCTACTCTACATGGCTGCTATTTCTGACTATTCTTGCACATTTATTTATTTTTAAGGAGTTTTATTGAGATATATTCACATACCATACAATCTATCCAAAGTGTACAATCACAAAATTTAGTATAATCACAGTGTTGTACATTCATCACCACAAAAAATTTTAGAACAATTTCATTACTCCAAAAGGAAAAACTCCACATCCCTTAGCAGTCACCTCTCAATCCCTCTATCCTTCCCCAACCCTACATAACCACCAATCTAATTCCATCTTTATAAATTGACATATTTACACTTTATTTAAATGGAATTGAGCAATTGGAACTACTTTCTGTCTGGTTTCTTTCACTTAGCATAATATATTTTGTCTGATATTAACATCTTGTAGTATTAACACACATTTGTTCAGTTTCAAAGAAAAACAGTCTTACATATGCAATATTACCTATAGTAATATTATTCATGAAGTTTTACCATGCTATATAGTCCCATGTTGCATTTTTTAGCTTTCTTTCTAGTAATATACATGCCCTTAGACTTTCCCTTTAAACAACTGTCATAGCCATATACTAGCACTGCTAGTTACGAATATTATGTTGGGCTTTCACTTTTCTATCCATTTCCCAAGATTAGCACCCATCCTTTTTTACCAATTCTGCACAAGGTCACCCTCAGCTTTCCATTCTCTAACCTCATTCTATTTTCTGGTGACCCGTATTCAAGTTAGTAACTCCATGAGATTTGTAGCCGTTGGCCAGTTTGTGTAATTATGAATTCCAAAAATATAATTGGATCATGCCTGTAAACTGATCTGTTAATCTGGGCATGATTAAGTTATGATTGGGGCATTGACTGGGCCATGTCAGTAGGGTGTTGAGCCCCACCCCTTGGTGGGTTGGGGAAGAAAATATAAAAGGCATCACAAAGAACAGAGTTGTAGCAGTTTCTGAGAAGCAGTTTTTTTTTTTTTAAGATTTTTTTTATTTATTTATTCATTTATCCCCCCCTTGCTGCTTGTGCTCTCCGGGTCAGCCAACCATGCTGTGCGGGCGGGCTTGCCTTCACCAGGAGGCCCCGGGAACCGAACCCGGGGCCTCCCATATGGCAAACGGGAGCCCCACTGATTGAGCCACAGCCGCTTCCCTGAGAAGCAGTTTTGATGTTGGAGAAAAGGCCCCAGAAGAAGAGAAGTGAGCCGTTCGCCTGATCGTCTACAGCTGACCTTGTGGAGGAACCAGAAGAGCTAAGCCCAGAGAGAAACGCAGCCCCGGGAAGAGAGGAACCCAAGAAGCCTGAACCCTGGCAAACGTCGGCAGCTGTCTTGCTCCAACACGTGGCAATGGACTGTGGTGAGAGAAGAAACTTAACACTTTATGGCCTGGCATCTGTGGACTTCTACCCCAAATAAATACCCTTTATAAAGACCAACCCATTTTTGGTATTTCACATTAGCACCCCTTTGGCTGACTAAGACAGAATTTGGTACCGAGGAGTGGGGAAGTGCTTTTGCATATACCAAAATGTTGAGACGGTATTATAAATGGGTAAGGGGAATTTTTTGGAGGAATTGTGAAATTCTTGATGGAAAAGGCCTAGATCGCTTTGAAGAGACTGTTGATAGTAATATGGATGCTAAAGAGACTTTCTTTGATGCCTTCGAAGTAAATGATGAGGGAGCAGATGGGGCTCAAATGGTTGAGTGTCCGTCTGCCATATGGAGGGACCTGGGTTTGATCCCTGGGACCTCCTGGTAAAATTAAAAAAAAAAAAGAAGTAAATGATGAAACTATTATTGGAAACTGGAGGAAAGGTGATCCATGTTTTAAAGTTACAGAGATCTTAGCAAGATTAACTCCTGGTGTTATATGGAAGACAGAATTTGAAAACAGCGAACTGGAGCATTTAGCTGAAGAACTTTCCAAGGTAAACTCGGAGAATGTGGCTTGGCTTCTCCTTGCAGCTTACAGCAAAATACTAGATGAGCGAAATACATTAAGGACTGAACTTTTGGGCACAAAGAAAACAGAAACTGATTCCGGAACTTCCAAGTTTGTGGAAATCAAATTCTCAGATGAAAATGCCCTATTTAAAGACTTTACTAAACTTGGAACTCGTAACTCAGAATTGAAGATGCAGTTATCTCGGAAAGACTTGTGGAAAGTCTTACTGTCTGATGGCTTGGACCCCTGCTTCCTGCATGCTAAACCAACAAAGTTTTTGAGAATGCTGTATGAACAAAACCACTGTCAGCTTGGACAAAAGAGGACATGGGAAGGAGAGATTGAAGGAGAAACAGTTTTAAGAAGAAAACCGTGGAAGCAGAGATCTGGGATTAAGACATCTCCTTGGGCCAAGAGAGGAGCCCCACCCATATATACAGAGAGGGTGAGTTTTCCCCAGCAGTTGAAGAGGGTGGATGTCCCCACCCGATGTTCTGGGAGAGTTTTGCCACCCCAGGGTGCAGGGAGGGTGGAGCACATTCCTCAAAGATTAGGGCGGTTAAGGTCAACACCCCAAAGGTCTGAGAGGGGTGTACCTGTCCCCCATGGATTAGGGAAGGCCAGGTGGTCAACCCATTGCTCTGAGAGGGTTGAACCTGTATGCCAAAGGTTAGGGGGAATGTTGTCTTCACCTCACTGTACTAAGGGGACTAAGACTCTAACCCAAAGATTGGGTAAGGTGTGGCAATCACCCCAACACTCTTGGAGGGTAAGGTCTGAAGCTTGGTGGACATTCAGATGTTTAATGAGAGTGGAACCAAGAAAATGGCCATTGGGCAAGCCTGTGGAAAGGGTGGGTTCCCATGTGGCCCCAAGGAGAAGAAACCATCATCTTAAGAATGACTCTCAGACTTTGAAATTGAATGGAGGATGCCCTGCAGGTTTACTGAACTGTAGAGGATCCATGACTCATGTTTAACACCCCAATTTCTTCTTATGATATTGAAAATGTTTATCCTTTGTCTTTCCATTTGTGTATTGGAAGCAGTTCAATGGTTTTGTAAGTTTCAGAGGTCTATAGCAGACGGGACTTTGCCTCAAGATGAACTGTATTTCTTTAAAATGATTATGATATAATTTTGTACTTGAATTGTTACTGATTTAAGGTTTTTTGAATATTGTAATGTATTTTTGGAACTCAGAGGGTGGAGTTAGCTGCTGGCCAGTTTGATATAATTATGAATTCCAAAAATATAACTGGATCATGCTTGTAAACCGATCTGTTCATCTGGGCATGATTAAGTTATGATTAGGGCATTGACTGGGCCACGTCAGTAGGGCGTTGAGCCCCACCCCTTGGTGGATGGGGGAAGAAAATATAAAAGGCATCACAAAGAACAGAGTTGTAGCAGTTTCTGAGAAGCAGTTTTGATGTTGGAGAAAAGGCCCCAGAAGAAGAGAAGTGAGTCGTTCGACTGATAGTCTACAGCTGACCTTGTGGAGGAACCAGAAGAGCTAAGCCCAGAGAGAAACGCAGCCCCGGGAAGAGAGGAACACAAGAAGCCTGAACCCTGGCAAACGTCGGCAGCTGTCTTGCTCCAACACGTGGCAATGAACTTTGGTGAGAAGAAACTTAATGGTTTATGGCCTGGTATCTGTGGACTTCTACCCCAAAAACATACCCTTTATAAAGACCAACCCAGTTTTGGTATTTCACATTAGCACCCCTTTGGCTGACTAATACAAGATTACACAATATATTTAGTTCATAACAGCACAATCATACAGTACTTGTCCTTTTGTGTCTGGCTTTCTTCACTGAACATAATGTCCTCCAGGTTCATCCATGTGGTCATGTGCTTCATGACTTCATTTTTTCTTACAGTTGCATAATAGTCCATCATGTATATACACTACAATTTGTTTATCCCATTCATTGGTTGATGGACACCTGGGTTGTTTCCACCTTTTGGCAATTGTGAATAATGCCATTATGAACATTGGTGTGCAGATGTCTGTTTATGTCACTGCTCTCAGTTCTTCTGGGTATATGGCCAGTAGTGGTATTTCCAGGTCATGTGGCAAATCTAATATTCAACTTCTTTAGGAATTGCCAAACAGTCCTCCACAGAGGCTATACCATTCTACATCCCCACCAACAGTGAATAAGCATTTCTATCTCTATACATCTTCTCCAACACTTGTAGTTCTCTGTCTTTTTAATAGAAGCCATTCAGATAGGTGTGAAATGATATCTCATTGTGATGGACATTGGATGCCTGAATACCTGAAATTGTTTCTCTCCCTGTTGCTAGGATACAAAGGAAAGAATTGTATGTAAATTAGAAGGCAATGAGATGCAACCCTCTCTTTCTGCCAAATTCCGCTTTTGGTGGACAAGAATATCCTATTGAAGCAATGAAGTATGAAAACCAGCTTCAACCAGTTGGCCCGACCTGCACAGAAGAAGCCCCTTGCTGTCCTCATTTCAACTTGCTTAATTAACATAGTAAACTTCCCACCCAGGGGTGGAGTTATCCACCCCTTTTTTGATCATGCAATGTATGTGCAAATGTATGTTCTTGAACATACTAATCATACAGTTATATAACTAGCTATGTATGACTATCCATATGCATAAAAAAGCTAATGCATAATCAAAGCAAATGCTAAGTAGTAACTTAGGTATATAAGCAAGAGTAAAACCGCAGCACGGGGAGTCGGGTCTGAGTCACTTTGGACTGACCTTGGCTCCTTACCTCTGCACATATAATAAATGTGAGTTTGCCTAACTTCAATGTTGAAGTTTTCTTCATGCCATCTCTGGTTATCTATAAAGGCCCTGCCCGGAGGCCTAACAATTGCAGATTTGATTTGCATTCCTCTAATCGCTAGTGATGGTGTAAAATTTTTCATGTCTTTTTTCGCCATTTTTATTTCTTCTTTGGACAAATGTCTATTCAAGTCTTTTGCCCATTTTTTAATTGAGTCATTTGTCTTTTTATTGTTGAGTTGTAGCATCTCTTTATATATCATGGATATTAAACCCTTATCAGATATGTGATTTCCAACTATTTTCTCCAATCGAGTTGGCTGCCTTTTCACCCTTCTGACAAAGTCCTGTGAGGTGCAAAAGTATTTAATTTTGAGGAGGTCCCATTTATCTATTTTTTCTTTTGTTACACATGCTTTGGGTGTGAGGTCCAAGAAACCACCACCTATTACAAGGTCTTGAAGATGTTTCCCTACATTTTCTTCTAGTAGTTCTATGGTCTTGGCTTTTATATTTAGATCTTTGATCCATTTTGAGCTGATTCTTGTATAGGGGGTGAGATAGGGGTCCTCTTTCATTCTTTTGGTTATAGATAGCCAGTTCTCCCAACACCATTTGTTGAAGAGACTGTTTTTTCCCATTACCATGGATTTGGTAGGTTTGTCAAAAACTACTTGGCAGTAGAGGTGAGGGTTTATATCTAAACTCTCACTTCTATTCCCCTGATTAATGTGTCTATCTTTATGCCAATACCATGACGTTTTGACCACTATAGCTTTGTAATATGTTTCAAGATCAGGCAGTGAAATAACTCCCACATTGGTCTTTTTTAGAATGCTTTTGGCTATTTGGGTGCACTTTCCCTTCCAAATAAATTGCCTTTTCTCTTTCTGTAAAGTAGGCTGCTGGAATTTTGATTGGTATTGCATTGAATCTATAAATCAGTTTGGGTAGGATTGACATCTTCATGATATTTAGTCTTCCAATCCATGAACATGGAAAGCCTTTCCATTTGTTTAGGTCTTCACTGATTTCTTTTAGCATTGTTTTATAATTTTCTGAATTAGATCCAGTACTTCTTTGGTTAAATTGATTCCTAGGTATTTGAGTCTTTTTGTTGCTATTGTAAATAGAAAATTTTCCCTGATTTCCTTCTCAGATTGTTCAATACTAGTGTATAGAAACATTATTGTTTTTTGCATGTTGATTTCGTATCCTGCCACTTTGCTGAACTTGTTTATTAGCTTAAGAAGCTTTATCATAGACATTTCAGAATTTTCTAAACATAGGATCATGTCATCTGCGAAGAGTGAGAGTTTTACTTCCTCTTTTCCTATTTGGATGCCTTTTTTTTTTTTCTTGTCTAACTGCTCTGACTAGAACTTCTAGCACAATGTTGAATAACAATGATGACAGTGGGCATCCTTGTCTTGTTCCTGATCTTAGAGGGGAAAGCTTTCTTTCAACTTTTCCCCATTGAGTATGTTATTAGCTGTGGGTTTTTCATATATGCCTTTTATCATACTGAGGAATTTCCTTTCTATTCCTGTCTTTTGAAGTGTTTTTATCAAGGAACAATGCTAGATTTTGTCTAATGCTTTTTCTGCATCGATCGAGATGATCACATGGTTTTTTCCATCAATTTGTTAATGTGAGTATTACGTCAATTGATTTTCTTATGTTGACCATCCTTGCATACCAGGAATCCCACTTGATAGTGGTGTATAAGTGTTTTGATATGCTGTTGGATTCTATTTGCAAGTATTTTGTTGTGTATATTTGCATCTATGTTCATTAGAGAGATTGGCCTGTAATTTTCTTTTCTTGTAGTATCTTTATCTGGCTTTGGTATTAGGGTGATGTTGGCTTCATAAAATGTGTTGGGTAATTTTCCCTCCTCTTCAATTTTTTGGAAGAGTTTAAACTGAATTGGTATTAATTCTTCTAAAAATGCTTGCTTGATAGAATTCACCTATGAAGCCATCCAGTCCTGGACTTTCTTTGTTGGGAGATTTTTGATGACTGATTCAATCTCTTTAAGTGTGATTAGTTTGTCAAATTCTTGTATTTCTTGTAGCATCAGTGTAGGTTGTTTGTGTATTTCTAGGAATTTGTCCATTTCATCCAGGTCATCTAATTTGTTGGCATACAGTGTCTCATAGTAACTTCTTATGATCCTTTTTTCCCCTTGTGGGGTCAGTTGAGCCATCCATATGCTGCCTACAAGAGATTCATCTTAGACCCAGGGTTAAGTTGTAACTTCCCACCTTTCATTTCTGATTTTATTTATTTGTGTCTTCTCTCTTTTTTTGTTAGTCTAGCTAGGGATTTGTCAATTTTATTGATCTTCTCAAAGAACCAGTTTCTGGTTTTGTTGATTTTCTCTATTATTTTTGTTGTTGTTCTCAATTTCATTTATTTCCGCTCTAATCTTTATTATTTCTTTACTTCTGATTACGTTGGGAATGGTTTGTTGTTCTTTTTCTAATTTCTCCAGTTGTCCAATTAGAGCTTTGATTTTAGATTTCTTTTTTAATACAGGTGTTGGGCGATAAATTTGCCTCTCAGCACTGCCTTCACTGTACCCCATAAGTTTTTTTATTTTTTTTATTTTTTTTAAATTTTACCGGGAGGTCCCGGGGATCGAACCCAGGTCCTTCCATATGGCAGATGGACGCCCAACCATTTGAGCCACATCCGCCCCCAACCCCATAAGTTTTGATAAGTTTTGTTCTTGTTTTCATTCATCTTAATATATTTACTATTTTCAATTACAATTTCTTCTTTGACCCACTGATTGTTTAGTAGTATGTTGTTCAGCCTCCAAACATTTGCAAATTTTCCTCTTTCCTGTCTATTATTAATTTCCAGTTTCATTCCATTATGGTATGAGAAGGTGCTTTGTATAATTTCAGTCTTTTTATATTTATTGAGACTTGCCTTATGACCTAACATGTGGTCTATCCTGGAGAAAGATGCATGAGCACTTGAGAAGAATGTATAACCTGCTGAGTTTGGGTGCAACATTCTGTATATGTCTGTTAGGTCTAGCTCATTTATCATATTGTTCAAGTTCTCTGTTTCCTTGTTGATCTTTTTGTTGATCTATCTAATGATGTAAGTGGTATGTTGAAGTCTCCAACTACTATTGCAGAGAAGTCTATTTCTCCCTTGAGTTTTGTCAGAGTTTGCCTCATTTATTTTGGGGCACCCTGACTAGGTGCATAGATATTTATGACTGTTATTTCTTCCTGGTAGATTGTCCCTTTTATTAATATATAATGCCCTTCTGTATCTCTTGTAGCTTTTTGCATTTAAGGTCTGTTTTGTCTGACATTAGTATAGCTACCTCTGCTATTTTTTGGTTATTGTTTGCATGGAGTATCTTTTTCCAACCTTTCACTTTTAGCCAATGTGTAACCCTGGGTCTAAGATGAATCTCTTGTAGGCAGCATATGGATGGCTCATGTTTTTTTTTTTATCCATTCTGTCAACCTGTATCTTTTGATTGGGGAGTTTGATCCATTCACATTCAATGATATTACTGTAAATGCATTATTTACTCCCACCATTTTGTTCTTTGGTTTTCATTATGTTATATCTTATTTTTGTCTGTCTTTTTACCCATTTGGCTATCCTTTCTGCTATTCTTGTCTTCTATACTCTTCTCCAAGCCTCTCTCTCTCCTGTCTTCTTCTTCAGGCTGTAAGGCTCTTTTTAATATTTCCTGCAAAGGTAGATTGTTTTTTTTATGAACTCTTAGTTTCTGTTTCCTTGTGAATATTTTACTCACCTCATATTTGAAGGAAAATTATGCTGGATAAAGAATTCTCAGTTGACAGTTTTTCCCTTTCAGTATCCTAATTGTATCATACCACTGTCTTCTCATCTCCATGGTTTCTGATGAGAAATCCATGCCAAGTCTTACTGGATGTCCCTTGTATGTGATGGTTTGCTTCTCCCTTGCTGCCCTCAGAATTTTCCCTTTATCCTTGACATTTAACATTCTGAGTAGTATGTGTCTTGAAATAGGTCTAGTCACATTTATACTGATTGGGGTATGGTGCACTTCTCGGACATGTAAGTTTATTTCTTACATGAAAGTAGGGAAATTTTTAGCCATTATTTCCTCAAGTACTCTTTCTGCCCCTTTTCCCTTCTTTTCTCCTTTTGGAATACCCATGACATGTATATTGTTGCATTTTGCATTATTATTCAACTCCCTGAGCCCCCGCTCAATATTTTCCATTCTTTTCTCTCTCTGTTCTTCTCTCTCTTCAATTTCAGCTGTTCTGTCTTCTGTATCACTTCTTCTTTCTTCTCTCATTTTGAGCCTACTATTGTATGCCTCTAGTGTGTTTTTTATCTCACATATCATGTCTTTCATTCCCATGAGCTCTGTTACTTTTCTTTTTTCTTTTTTTTTTAACGTTATTTTGTACATTTAATAATTGAAAACATAAGCAATTAAAAACTAAAAAGTAAACACAGATGAATAAATATATACATTTCTCAATTAAATGTAATGGATACATGTAAATTTTTTTGTTGTTTTGTTTTTTGTTTGTTTTTTTGTTTTTTTGTGTGTGTGCGTCAAACAATATATTACACAATATATTTGGTTCATAGTAATGCATTCATACAGTATTTGTCCTTTTGTGTCTGGCTTGCTTCACTCAACATAATGTCCTCCAGGTTCATCCATGTTGCCATATGCTTTATGACTTCATTTCTTCTTACTGCTGCATAATATTCCATCGTGTGAATAGACCACAGTTTGTTTATCCATACATCTGTTGATGGACACCTGGGTTGTTTCCAACTTTTGGCAATGGTGAATAATGTGGCTATGAACATCGGTGTGCAGATGTCTGTTCGTGTCACTGCTCTCAGTTCTTCTGGGTATATACCCAGTAGTGGTATTGCAGGGTCACGTGGCAAGTCTATATTCAACTTCTTTAGGAACTTCCAAACAGTCCTCCATAGTGGTTGTACCATCCTGCATTCCCACCAACAGTGAAGAAGTGTTCCTATCTCTCCACATCCTCTCCAACACTTGTAGTTCTCTGTCTTTTTAATAGTGGCCATTCTGATAGGTGTGAAATGATTTCTCATTGTAGTTTTGATTTGCATTTCCCTAATCATGAGTGATGTTGAGCATTTCTTCATGTGTTTTTTTGCCATTTGTATTTCTTCTTCGGAGAAATGTCTGTTCAAGTCTTTGGCCCATTTTTTAATTGGGTCATTTGTCTTTTTATTGTTGAGTTGTAACATCTCTTTATATATCCTGGATATTAAACCCTTATCAGATATGTGATTTCCAAATATTTTTTTCCCATTGAGTTGGCTGCCTTTTCACCCTTCTGACAAATTCCTGTGAGGTGCAAAACTGTTTAATTTTGAGGAGGTCCCATTTATCTAATTTTTCTTTTGTTGCACGTGCTTTGGGTGTGAGGTCCAAGAAACCACCACCTTTTTTCTTAATTTTAAAATTTTTTAAAAGATACTTAGGTTATACATGTATAAAAAATATAGGGGATTCCCATATTCCCCACTCCCCACACCCCCCACATTTTCCCACATTAACAACATCCTTCATTAGAGAGGTACATTCATTGAAATTGAACACATTTTGGAGCATTGCCACTAAGCATGGATTTAAGTTTACATTGTAGTTTATACTCTCTCCCACCCAATTCTGTAGGTTATGGCAAGATTTATAATGGCCTGTATTGGAATGTCATTCAGGACAATTCGCAAGTCCCCAAAATGCTCCTGTATTACACCTGTTTTTCCCTCTCCCTGCCCTCAGAACCTCCAATGGCCACTGCCTCCACATCAATGATATAATTTCTTTCATTGCTAGAATCACAATAAGTCTATAGTAGAATACCAGTAAATCCACTTTAGTCCATAGTTCATTCCCCAGTTCTGAGGATTCTGGGATGGTGATGTCCACTCCACCTCTAATTGAGAGGGGGCTGTGATCCCATAGGGCCAATGGATGGGACTCTCTTACTTGCTTGCAGTTGTAGACTCTCTCAGTTCCTTGGTATGGTCGTTGTCCATCATCACTTCCATGTTAGTTGTTCTGGGTGAAACCAATGAACTGGAGAGTAGGTATTGCAACTCCATTGAGATTCAGGGCCCAGCTGGCACATGGAAAGCCCAAAGATTTAAGTCTCTTGGACATACATCTACCAACTCTAGTACTAATTATTGGCTCAAATAGAAGGACAGAAGAGCCATGTGTAGAGAAACCACAACTGAGTCCAACTCTGTCACACCGGGGAACACAAATTCCAAAGTAAGGCCCACTGGCAAGGCACCAAACTCCTGAGCTATAGGCCCTGACTATAGTGTCTGGATGTCTCCAGAGCCCTCAGGAGCCCTGCTATTTGGGGTAGTATCTACTTTGGTGGTCAAAGAGATCCTGCTGGGACATGCCTAAGTGTTACCTCTGGAATGACCTCCCAACTCACTTTGAAGTTTCTTAGCCATATAAATTCATTTGTCTTTACCTTTTCCCCCTTTTGGTCAAGGTCTTTCTCCTTACATTGCTAGTCGGTGCCAAGGAGGCTTATCCCTGGGAGTCATGTCCCATGCTGGGGGGAAGATAATGTCTTTATATGCTGAATTTGGCTTAGAAAGAGGCCACATTTGAGCAACAAGGAGATTTCCAGGAGGCAACTCTAAGGCACCCTATAATACTAGGCTAAGTTTCAATTTCAAGAGTAAAGGTTCATACACACAGTCATCAATATCAAGGGCCCGTCAATGGACCATCCTCCTTCACTAGTCATTGTCCCTGTACTCGAGGGATTCTTGCTGATCTATTAGAGAAGGTGGCAGAGCTCCCCAGAATGGGAATTTGATATTCCTTTGATTATTGTGTGAATCTCCACCCACTGTGACAATACCCCATGAACATTTGAACACATTTATATGTCTTGTATGTATGTCCAGGTGAGCTTCCTCCCATGTATCCCCCATCTCTGACAACCCACACCAATGATCCTCCCCTGCCACAGTTGTAACCCTTCTGTGATCCAAAACTTCTTAAAAAATGAAGCCAACAAAATAACCAAATAAAATTAATGAGAAAATGAAATAATAATGATAGTTTTTAAAATAAATAAAATACAAAAAAATTTTTTTAATAATAAAAATAAACATTGGGGCTAATAAAGATAATGAAAAAAATGTTTAAAAATTTTTTTTGACATTTTTCCTTTCATCACTGTGAGATCTGTTGTCCTATCTGTTACTTTTCTATTCAGGTTTTCAAATTTTTCTTTGTGATCATTTAGTTCTTCTTGATGTCCTTTATCTCTTTAGCCATATTGTCTTCCAACTCATTAATTTGATTTTAGAAATTTGTATAAATCTCATTGATTAGTTTTCTCAAATCCTGTGTCTCATCAGGAGCATTGATATTTTCCTTTGATTGGGCCATTTCTTCCATTTTCTTAGTATGGCTTATAATTTTTTGCTGATGTCTAGGCATCTGATTATGATGATTGAATTTACTCAGATTCTCAATTTCTCTCTCTTTCATAGGGATTTAGTGGTGGGAAGCTGTTTGTTATTGTTGCTCTTTGATTCTTGGTCCAACCTATTCTGGATCTTTAGGATTATCCTGTTAGTTGCTCCTATCTGGGCCCTGGACCCAGTAATGTGTTGTGAACTCGCTTCCAAGGGCCTTTGGGAGGGAGGCTGTAAAGGCCAGAAAAAGCCTCTCACTTATTTACTTTTAATTTCCTCACATGTAATTTCTTGGTCCACCAGCAGATGGTGATCTTTGGCAGCCCTCTCAGTTCAAAGCCTGGTTGGAGTGTGTTTGCTGCAACACAAACTAGATCAGTGTGATGGAGAACTGTAATTCAAACTTTCTCAGGGGCTGTTCTCCAACATTTGTTGGCAGCTGCCTCCCTTTTCTTGGGTAGGAAATATTTCCACTCCCCTTTGTGTCCTCAACAACCAGTCCCAGTCAGTTGAGAGAAAGTTTGAGAGGGTCAGATCTCTTTTGTCTCGTGCTGCTCTCGAGACAAACAATGTTGTGGCCCCACCAGGACTGCAAGAGCTAGTGGGACACAGCAGACCAAATTTGTGGGTAAAAAGCTGAGTCAGGCTTAGGCTGTGTCCCTTTCTCTCCTGTTCCCTGGGGAGGTAGATCCTTTTGGCCCCCTTTGTCTGTCCAGCACCAAGGCCTGAGAATTCAAGTGTCTGTAGGGTGGGGGAGAATGCTAGCAGCTGCAGCTGAGCTTTTCACTCACAGTTTTGTCACTGTGATTTTCCTTTTTTGCTTCTTTCTCTTCTTGGCAGTGTCTACCCTTCCCCTGGTGTCCTAAACCCTAGAACATTTTTTTCCCGGGATGTTTCTGCCTGTCCTCTAACAATCTTTCTGGGAGAAAAGAGAGTCTGCATCTTTCGAGTCCACCATCTTCACAGAAGTCTTGAGGTTTATATCTATTTTTACTTTATAGATACTTCAAATAAGTGGCATCATACTACTTTTGTCCTTTTGTGTCTGGTATATTTCACTTGTGATAATGTTTTCAAGGTTCATCTATGTCGTAGCATGTATCAGAACCTCATTCCATTCTATGGCTGAATAAAATACCATTGTGTGTGTGTGTATATAGTGCATTTTGTTTATCCATTCATTTGTTGATGATTACCTATAAACATTGGTGTACAAGTATCTGAGTCCCTTATTTCAATTCTTTGGGGTTAAACCTAGGAGGGGAATTGCTGTGTTGTATGATAATTTTATGTTTTACTTCTTGAGGAACTGCCAAACAGTTTCCCATAGCCACAGTACCCTTTCACATTCCTACCAACAATGCACAAGGGTTCCAATTTTCCCACAACCTCACCAGTGATTGTTAGTTTTCATTTTGTGATATTAGCTGACATACATGATATGGTATCTTATTGTGGTTTTGATTCCCATTTCCTTAATGGTAATCATGTTGAGCATCTTTTCATGTGCTTATTGGTCATTGTATATCTTCTTTGAAGGAATTTCTATTCAAGTCTTTGCCCATTTTTTAATTGAGATGTTTGATTTTTGTTGTTGAGTTATATGACTTCTTCATATATTATGGATATTAAACCCTTATCAGATATATGATTTCCAGATATTTTCTCACATTCTATAGGTTGTCTCTTCACTTTCTTGATAATGTTCTTTGATGTACAAGAGTTTTTAATTTTGGAAGGCCAGTTTATCTATAGTTTTCTTCCGTTATCATGCTTTTGTTGCCATATCTAAGAATCCATTTCCTAATATAAGATCCTGAAGATTTCCCCCTAGATTTTCTTGTAAGATTATTATTGTTTTAGCAATTAAATATAGGCCATTTTGAGATTATTTTGATCTAGGCAAGAGGTAGGGATTCAAATTCACCCATTTTGCACAGGAATATCCATTTGTTCCAGCGTCATTTATTAAAAAGACTATCTTTCCCTATTCAGTGGACTGGCACCCATGTCAAAAGCCAACTGACCATAAATTTGTGCATTTATCTCTGGACTCTCATTTCTATTCCATCGTTCTATATATCTTTTTTTTTAAGCCAGCACCACACTGTTTTGATTTTTGTAGCTTTGTAGCACGTTTTGAAATTGGGAAATGTGAGTCATCAACTTTGTTCTTTCTGAAGTTGGTCTTTTTTTTTTCGGGGCCCCTTACTTGATATTTGGCTTCTCTATTTCTGCAGAAAACGTTGTTTGGATTTTGATAGGAATTATACTGAACATATAGAGTGCTTTGGATAATAATGACATTTTAATGATATTGAGTCTTCCAACCCATGAGAACATGATGTTTTTCCATTTGTTTAGGTCTTCTTTAATTTCTTACAGTAATGTTATACAATTTTCCTTGTATAAGTCTTGCACCACCTTGGATAAATTCCTAAGTCTTTAATTCTTTTAAATGCTACCATAAATGGGCTTGTTTCCTTAATTTCCTTTACTGATTGTTCATTATGGTGTATAGAAACAACACTGACTTTTTGTGTGTGTTTATCTTGTACCTAGCAACTTTGCTGCCTTTGTGTATTAGTTCTAGTAGCTTTCTTGTATAGTCTTTGAAATTTTCTATTTGGATACCTTTAATTTCCTTTACTTGCCTAATTGTTCTGGCTAGAACCCAGTACAACACTGAATAACAGTGGTGACAGCAGGCATCGTTGTCTTATTCTAATTATAGGGAAAGTTTTAATTATTTCACCTTAGATTATGATGTTAGCTCTGGATTCTTCAGAAATACCCTTTATAATGTTGGGAAAGTTCTCATCTCTTCCTAGTTTTCTGATTATTTTTATTGTGAAAGGATGTTTGATTTTGTCTAATGCCTTTTTAGCATCAATTGAGATGATCATGTGGGGTTTTTCCTTCATTCTTTTAAAGTGGTTTGTTACATTGATTGATTCTTGTATGTTTAACCACCATTGCAAATGGAATAAACACCCTTGGTCATGGCGTGTAACCCTTTTGTTATACTACTTGGTTTGGTTTGTCAGTGTTGTCTTGAGGATTTTTGCATTTAAATTCATAAGGAATTATTGCTCTGTAACATTCTTTGTGTTATCTCTGACTGGCTTTGGTATAAGATTAACATGGCCTAATACAATGAGTTAGAAAGTTTTCCCTTGCTTCAATTTTTTGGAAGAGTTTGAGAAGGATCGGTGTTAATTCTTTAAATATTTGGTAGAATTCAGCAGTGACACTGTCTGGTCTTGGACTTTTCTTGGTAGGGAGGATTCTAATAATTCAATCTCATTCTTGTTCTAGGTCTATTCACATTCTCTATTGATTCTTGAGTCAGTTTGGTAGTCTCTGTGTTGCTAGGATTTTGTCCATTTAATCTATTGTTACCTAATTTGGTAGCATACAATTGTTCATGGTATTCTCTTATAATCCTTTTTATTTCTGTAATGTGATAGTAATATCCCTACTTTCTTTTCTGACTTTAGGTATTTGCATCATCTCTCTTTTTCCCTTTGTCAGTCTGGATATTCTTCTCAATTTTATTGAAGGAACCAAATTTGGTTTTCTTTGATATTCTCTGTTGTTCTTTAATTCTCTATTTCAGTTATCTTGGCTCTAATTGTCATATGTCCTCAATGTTATAGGATAGCATTGGGTTTAGTTTTATTTTCTGGTTGCCCGAGGTACGAGGTTAGGTTATTGATTTTGTGATCTTTCTTTTTAAGTGTAAGCATTTAAAGCTACATATTTTCTCCTGAGTACTCCCTTTCTGCTCCCATAAGTTTTTGTAAGTTGTATTTTCATTTTTCATCTCTATGGATTTTTCTAATTTCACTTGAGATTTCTTATTTCACCATTTGTTGTTGAAGAGTATGTTGTTGAATTTCCACATATTCCTATATTTTTCAGTTTTTCTTCTGTAATTGATGTCTACCATCATTCCATTGTGGTCAGAGAATATACTTTGTATAATTTCATTCTTTGAAAATTTATCAATAAGTTAAATAAATAATTTTATCAATAAAGACTAATATTAGTCTATCCTGGAGAATGTTTCTTGTACATTGAGAAGAATGTGTATTCTGCTGACGGTGGGCAGAGTGTTCTGTACATGTCAGTTCTAATTGGTTTATAGTATTTGTTCAAGGCCTCCATTTCCTTGTTGATCCTATGTATACATGTTTTATTCATTAGAATGGTGTAGTAAAGTCACTAACGGCTGTTGCAGAATGGTCTATCTTCCCCTTTAATTCTTTCTATTTTTGCTCCACGTATTTTGGGGCTCAGTTACTAGGTGTGTGTATGTTTCCATTGGTTACATCTTCCTGTTGTAATGACGCTTTTATCAACGTATGCTGTCTTTGTCTATTGGAAACCTTTCTGATTTCCAGTCTATTCTGTTTGACATTCACATAGCCACTTCAGAACTCTTTTGGTGACTGTTTTCATGGAATAGCTTTTTCCATCTTATTACTTTCAACCTCTTTGTGTCTTTGTATTTGTTTGTTTGTTTTTGTCTTTGTATTTGATGTAAGTCTCTTGTAGACAGTATTTAGATGGATAATGGTTTTTTAATCCAATCTGCCAATGTCTGCCTTTTAATATGTGAATTTAATGCATTTACATTTCAATTAATTACTGGAAAGGACCAGTAATTACCATTGAGCTATTTGTTTTCTTTATCTCATGTTTTTTGTTCTTCAGCTACTCCATTAATATCTTATTAAATTTAGTTGTTTTTTGTAGTGTACCTGTGGCAGATTGAGTATGTATCCCAGGCAAAAAAAAAAAAGTTATAAATCTTAATCCCATTCCAGTGGTTGTGAACCCACTGTGTACAGATCTTTTGTGTATATTAATTTGTTTGGTGTGATCAACTGAATCAGACTGGGCTTCATTCTATTGCTGGAGCCTTGTAAAGAGAAAACCACAGGCAGGAGCCAGCAGAACCTTGAAGAGAAAGGAGAGGAAACTGCCACGTGAAGAGAAAGCCCTGGAACCAAAGATTGCCAGCCGCCCAATGCCCCCCATTCCAGGAGGAACCAGGCCTTTCACCCTCTGAAACTATGAGGCAATAAATCCGTGCCCCCTTCCCCATTTTTTTTTTTAGCAAACCCATGGTGTGTATTTGACATAGCAGCCTGGAAACTATGATAATATCGCTTTGATGAATTCCTATTTCCTTTTCTCTATATTTTTTTGTTGTTATTTTCTTAGTAGTTAGCTTGGGGATTACAATTAACATCTTAAACTTGTAACAACAAAATCTGAATGATACCAACTTAGGTTCTGTAGTGTACAAGACATCCACTTGTATACTTCTCTGCCCCTACCTATTTATAATTTTATTGTCACAGATTAAATATTTGTCCATTGTGGGTCCAATAAAATGGATTCTTTAGTATTTTATACATTTGCCTTTTAGGGCATAAAAAATAAGTTACAAATTAAAATCAAAATAAGACAGCCTTTATATTTACCTGTATCGTTATATTAACCAATATCTTTTATTTCTTTTTCTGGCTTTGAGTTACTGTCTAGTGTCCTTTTATTTCAGCCTGATGGAATCCCTCTAGCATTCCTTGAGGGGAATGACTTTGGTAATGTACTCCTTCAACATCTGCTTATCTGGAAATATCTTCACTTCTCCTTTATCCTTGGAGGCTAATATCACCAGATATAGAATTCCTACTTGACAGATTTTTCTTTCAGGACATCATATAGTCTCAATGGTTTCTGATGAGAAATCGGCTGTTAATCTTATGGAGGATCTCTTGTTTGTGGTGTACTGCCTCTCTTTTGCTGCTTTAAAATTATTTGCCTTTGGGTTTTAACAGTATAGGTATACAATCTCAGCATGAGATTCTGAGTGTACTTCTTAGAGTCAATGAGCTTTTTAGATGTGCATATTCATGTCTTTCATGACATTTCAGAAATATTTGATCATTATTTCTTCTTTTATACCCCTTTCTCTCTCTTGTCCTTCTGGGACGCATATGAGGTGTAAGTTGGTATGCTTGATGGTATCCCACAGATCTCTCAGGCTCTATTCACTTTTCTTCATTCTTTTCTCGTTCTGCTCCTCAGTCTTGATCATTTCAGCTTCTTATTTTTACGTTCAACTATCCTCTGCGGCATTCTAAAATTGGCTGTTGAACTCCTCAAGTGAGGTTTTTTGTTTCAATAATAGTATGTTTCAGCTGCAGAATCTGTTTGTTTGTTTTTTATAGTGTCTATCTCTATATTATTTAGATGATTTCCTACTTTCCTTTAATACTTTGTCCTTGGTTTCATTTAGTTCATTGAATGTGTTTAGGATAGTTCATTTAACAACTTTGAAAAATGGTTCCAAGGTATGAGTTTCTTCATTAGTGGTTTCTCTCAAATTCTTTTCTTCCTGTGAATGTCCTGTTTATTTGTATATCTTGTGATTTCTGTTTAAAACTGTACATTCTGAGTATTGTGCTGTGGTAAATCTTGAAAATGAATATTCTCATTCATCAGAGACTGATGATTTTCTGTTTCTTGAGGGCTAAAGTTGTCAATTTGAGAATTTTGCAAACTATTTTTGCCCCCAAATGGGAAGGGGAAAAAAGTTGTTGTCTCTTTCATCTCTTCTATGTCCTTAGACATCAGGCTATGGAACATGAAACAATGGCCACTCTCTGTGCTGGCCCCCTGACAATCAAAAAAGTAGTGATCAGCAATTAGATGACACACCCCCGTTTTCTGGAGGAAAATGTCCGATTGTCCATCCTAGCAGAAGTAAGGCACACCAGAGAAGAGGGCTGACATCACCACTGCTGCCACCATGAGGTCAGGGGACGGGAATGCTGGCCTCTACATGGAAGGCAAATTCATCATTATTTACCAAAATCTACCAGGCTCTGTATCCAGCCCTTTTCAGGATGCTGAAAGTGTTCCACTAGACTCCAGAGATTCAAAATAGTTGATTCAGGTAGTTCCTGCCAGTTCCATAGTTGTTTTGGTGGCAGGACTGATCCCTGCAATTTGCTACTCCACCATCTTAACACAATATTCTCTCATTCCCTTGTAAAGCTTTCATGTTTTTACCTCTCCTTCTAGGCTGGCTTTGCTAAGCCACAGAAAAATATCAACACAAATTAGATTGGTTTTGCATTTGCTCTGAATCCTTTCTCAGAGAATGTCGGTGGTCTAAGCAAAAGATGGAATAGGTGTTTTTGTTAGGGACACATTCCCTTCCCCCCCAAATTAACTATCAGACTCACTAGTAAAATGATGACTTCTCATCATTAGCCCCTTTCTTTATGAATGTGTTGACCTGCATGTCCTGAAAAGGCCACTCAAGGAGAACCTAGGACTGAATCTGTGCCAAGCCTGACTCTGGCATGGTGCTGTGCAGGTAAGTAGGACCACACATGATGAGATCCTCCCAAATACTGAATCCAATACACATTTTTCAAAGGACTCATATCCCTTCTCCCTGTGGGGCTGGTTACAAAGAGATTGTGGACTACTACAACAACAAGAGGAACTCTTCTGATTTCCTGACAGCAATCACTGAAATCATGCAATGTGGAAAACCAATAGCTCTCTTGATCAGTTCATCATTCAATCAGAGACACCTACCAATAAACCAGTCAGACAAAGCAGATTTACTGAGGCCTCTGTTATAGCGCACATGGAAGAGGAACAACTCCAGAATTCCTGAGAGGAGGCATTTCCTGGACAGGGGTTCCTATCAAGTTGAGAGAACGGCCCCTTTCAAGGTTGATTCAGCATCATCACTCTGTGATCCATCCTTTGCCATCCAACAGTTCCTTACCCAGGGAGAAGCATTGGCTCTCACATTTCCTCACAGCCCTTTTTCAGACCAAAAGCGATCCTCAGTCTCCACCCCTGATCCTACATCACAGTCACCAGAGAAGAGAGATTTCATTGGAAATTAGACACTTCCTTGAGCTTACAGCTGAGTGTCTAGATCTTTTTGCCCAGTCTCAGTTCTCTGCCAGCAGGACTTCTGTGGGCCTTAGATCTTCACAGCTGTTAAATTCGGGGCTTGACTAGATCAGTGAGTCTCAAACCTGGAATCACCTGGTGGGCTTTGAAAACTCCTGATGCAAAAGCCTCACCAGAGGCCACAGGCCTGCAACAGGCCCAGGAAGCCTGTTTGCAGCCATGTGACCAAGGAAATCTCATGCTCTGTTAGGGTTGAGACCTCAGGAGAAGGTTGGTCTGAGCCTCAGGGTCAAACTACAGGAATCTCCTGAGCATCATGGTGATTCAGCTGGTTGAGTGGTGTCTGATATTCTACAGTTGTTTTTCAAAGCAGTTTTACTGAGATATATTCACATACCATACAATCCATCCAAAGTGTACAATCAGTGACTTTTGTATAATCTCAGAATTGTGCATTCATCACCAAAATCAATTTAGCACATTTCATTATTCCAAAATAAAAAACCACCAGCCCTTAGCAGTCACCTCTCAATGAGTAAAAGTATTCAGCTGACTAGCCACACTGCATGGAGGAAACATTAAATGATCACCAGCTATACATAATCCCCAGCCGTACATAACCCCTAATCTAATTCCATCTCCATAAATAAATTTTTTAAAACAAATCAATTGTATTGATACATATTAATAAAGCATACAATTTATCCAAAGTGTACAATGCAATCAATGGTACTTGGTATAATCACATAGTTGTCTATTCATCATTTCAATCATTATTAAAGCATTTTCATTATTTCAATAATAATAATAATAATAATAAAACAAAAACAAACAAGAAAATTCCTCACCTCTCTATCTCTGTGTTTCCCCTGCTGTACATAGCTGCCATTTCTGGCTATTCTTGCACAATTATTTATTTGTTTATTAAGCAGTTTTACTGAGATATATACACATACCATATGAACTATAGAAAGTATATAATCAATGGCACTTTTTTTTAGCTGTTAAAAAGTCCTTTATTGTAAAATTGTAAGATAAATAGAAAAATAGAGTGAAAGAAATTACAAATTTTAAAAGAGAGTACAAGGCCAGGTTAGAGTTAATATAATCAATTATAAAAAGCAGCATAGCAACAAACATTTATAAATATAAATAATAATTCAAATATAATAGAAATTAATTATAACATAATTCTAGCTTTTATATTACAACTCTAACTATTGGACATAATAATCTCTAAGAATGAAATAAATTATTGGTTTAGTTATTTAATTTCCATTTAGGCCATAATTCCTTCTAGATAATCAAATTCCTATTTGGGAATTCTTCATATCTTATTGGAAATGAATTACAATAGATAACAATTTGCCAACATGTAATTTTATGAGGCTGAAAAACTCAAAATCCTGTTCAACAGTATGAACTAGAATATGAATGAGAAAGGTGTATTAGTCAGTCAAAGGAGACGAAAGCAAAATACCAGAAATCTGTTGGTTTTTATAAAAGGGTATTTATTTGGGGTAGAAGCTTACAGTTACCAGGCCACAAAGCATAAGTTACTTTCCTCACCAAAGTCCGTTGCCACGTGTTGCACCAAGATGGCTGCCAACGCCTGCAAGGGTTCAGCCTCCCTCTTCCTCTCTTGGCTCTATGGTCCCAGTTTCTTCCAATCTCAACTGTAGGCTGGGATAAGTCTCATCTCTCTCCTGGGGCTTGCTCCTTTCTGGGCTCAGCTGCTCTGGTCTCTCCACAAGGTCAGATGTAGACTATCAGACAAACAGTTCATCTCTCTTCCGAGGGTCTCTGCCGTGTCTAATAGACCCTTCTCTCTTTCCTCAAGTGTCTGCTTCTCTGTGTGTTTACTTCCCAGGGGCTCCAGCTCAAAACTCCCACTAACTCCTCTGCCTTGTCATTTTCTCCACGTCACATCCTACTGACATGGTCCAATCAAAGCCTTAATCATTATCTAATCAAGTAAGAGTGAAACCTCTGAATCCCATACAATATAATATACCCAGAGGAACAGACCAGTTTACAAACATAATCCAAAATCTGTTTTTGGAATTCACAAACAATACGAAACTGCTATAAAAGAGTTAAAGAAAAATGAAGTATTCAAAAAAATCTTTCTTCACCAGTCCTCCTCAATTAAAAGCAAGTGTTTATTTTGTATGAAAAAAATTACAGAATACCGATCACAGGAACAATTTACCAGTTGCACTGAGTAATTATTATTCATATACTAGAATGTTGTTATTTTACATTTATCTGGTCATTCATGAGCTCTTTTTTGGTTACTATCTGCATGGAATACCCTTTTCCAATCTTTTACTTTTAACCTGGTTGTGTCCTTAAATCTGAGGTAGGTCTCTCAGACATATAGATGGCTCATATTTTTTTAATCCATTCTATCAATCTATATCTTTTGATTGCGAAGTTCAATCCATTAACATTCAATATTATTTCTGTAAAGGCATTACTTACTTCATCCATTTTGCCCTTCGGCTCGCTGTTGTCATATCGTTCTATTGTCTGTCTTCTTATCCTTTAGTTTACCCTTCCTAATAATCTTCATTTCTAAACTCTTCTCCAAATCTCTCACCCTTGTTTTTTACCTTTCAGGCTGCAGCATTCCCTTTAGTATCTCTTGCAAATATGGTCTTTTGGTAACATATTCTATCATCTTTTGTTCATCTGTGAAGACTTTGAACTTACCCTCATTTTTGAAGGACAGTTTTGCTGGATACAGAATTCTTGGCTGGCAGTTTTTCTATTTCAGTACCTTAAATACACCATAGCTCTTTCTTCTCTCCTCCATGGTTTCTGATGAGAGGTTAGCATGTAATCATATCAAATTTCCCTTGTATGTGATGCTTTGCTTTTCTCTTGCTGCTTTCAGAATCCTCTCTTTATCTCTGATGTTTGCCATTCAGAATAGTAGGTATCTCAGGGTAGGTCTATTCAGATTTATTCTGTTCGGGGTGCATTGTCCTTCTCGGATATTGATATTTATGTCCTTCATAAGGGTTGGGAAGTTTTCAGTCATTATTTCCTCAAATATTCTTCCTGCCCCTTTTCCATTCTCTTCTCCTTCTGGGACACCAATAATGCAAATGTTTGTGTGTTTCACATTGTCATTCAATTCCCTAAGACTCTGTTCTTTTTTTTTTCCATTCCTTTTCTTTCTGTTCTCCTGTCTTTTCCAGTTCAGATGTTCTGTCTCAGAAATCACTAATTCTGTCTTCAAGCATTTCAAATCTGCTCTTATGTGCCTCTAATATACTTTTACTCTCATACATCAGGTCTTTTATTCCCATAAGATCTGTTACATTTCTTTGCAGGCTTTCAGATTGTTCTTTCTGCTCTCTTGGTGTCTTCTTAATATCCTTTATTTCTTTAGTCATATTTTCTTTAAATTTTTTGAAGTTATTTAGGAGAGTTGTATGATTATCACTGATTAATTGTATTAAATCCTGTATCTCTTCAGGATATTTGGTTTGTTCTTTTAGTTGGACCATCTCTTCCTGTTTCCTAGTATGGCTTGTAAATTTTTGCTGATGTCTAGGTATCTGAATATGTTGGTGAATTTACCCTGATGGCTAATTTCTCTCACTTGCCTATTGTTTCTTTTCCCCCACAGCTCTTCTCTGATATTTGGCTCAACTTATTCTCAGCCTTTAAAACTACCCTGCTTAAGTTTTCAAAATCGGGCCAGGGACTCACTAGTGGGACACAGATTTTCTTCCAGGGGTTGGATACAAAGAGTTGAAGTTTTGTCCATGCAATTTCCAGACCAGCCAGCAGATGGTGATACTCAGAGCATCTTCCAATGGAGGTGTTTCAGTCTGGGCTTTCCTGTGTTCCTGTGTCGAATCTCCAGTTCGGAGATTCAAAGTGGGCTCTGCGGGCTGAATTCATTGAAGAAAAGCACCCCGACCTCCTCTCCCTTTTCCCTTGAAACAGCTGACAGGGAGGAAGTTGTCTGTTCCCCTTCAGTCGGCTGCATTGAACTAGGTGTTTTACTCCAACTTAACATCTTTGGGGTGGGAAAGAGGAGCCCTTCCCGGCCACCGTGGGGGCTTGGTAATGCATGTTTGTCATTTCAGCTTCTTTGTCTCTCTGACCCTCACCCTCCTGGGAGTTGTGTAGCACTGTCCTGGTCTACTGACCCCAATGAAGCGCCCTCAAACAGCTTTTGGCTCTTTCTGCACTGTTTTGGTGAGAGCATTCAGCTCTGCCTGTTAGTCCATTGCCATCTTCCCACAATCCACCCATAAATGAATTTTTTATTTACATTTTATAGAAATGGAATCAAACCATATGTAGTACGTTGTGTCTGGTTCTTTTCCTTAGCATAATGTATTTTTAAATCATTGTAATTTTTTAGATTAGAGAACTTGTAAGTTAACTGAAAAGTCAGGTAAATAATACAACACTCCCATATACCACCCCCCACTGTTGAAACTTTGCGTTATTTTGGTAACTTTGTTACAACTGATGAAAGATCAAATATTGCTGTTAACTACAGTGCATAGTTTACATTAGCTGTATTTCCCATATCCCTCCCTTCTGCAGTTAGGAAGCTCCCAGGTGATACTCCTGCTGCTGGAACATGCACCTCTCTCTGAGGAGCAAAGTCCTTTCCAAGTTTTATAGTCTAGGTTTTAATTTCTTACGAGTTTGAAACTTAGAAGAACTGCTTCCAGCCTCAAGGCAAAGCACTTTCCTTCCCCTCAAAGCAACAGGAACGGGTTATCTGGGACACAGCACTGACAAGCATGCGATCCTTCCCAAATACAGCATGATTGTTTCATGTGAGGAGGTTACTCACCTAATATTTCAGGCAAGTTTTCCTCCTGCTCCTTCAAAGTTGAGGTAGATTCAGTATATTCCGGGGTCGTTTGCTGGGAATAACCTAGGGGAAACCATGCTGAACTGTGGTTAAATCTTTCCCTGGATCTGCATGTATTCCTCTACAAATATTTACTATTTATGTGGTGTTTTGAGAGCAGCATCATGTAACAGGCCTGCTCTGAGGAAAGGGCACTGGGCATGGATTTCCACTGCAGCCTTGAGAGCCCTGTCATCTTGGTCAGTCAAGTGTACAGGACTTTGTTCTCTCTTTTGCAGACTGAGGGAAGGATGCCAACTCACATAAAGATACGTATAAGGACGAGGGAAAATAAAATGTGCCAACATGGCAAGTACACTGAAAAGTGTCCTACCATGATTACTCACTATTAGTATCTATTTTGAACAGAGGTAAATGAAGCTGGTTTCAAGGGTGGTTAGGCTCACTCCTCAATTTTGACAGAGCAAGCAATATGATGTACATCTCAGTTTTGTTTAAGGCAAAACTTGCCCCTTCTTAAGGAGCACATGTTGGAGCAAGATGGCTGCTGATGACTGCAGGGGTTCAGGCTTCTTGGGTTCCTCTCTTCCCAGGGCTTGCTTGTCTCCGGGCTCAGCACCTCTGCTATCTCCATAAGCCCAGCTGTAGACTATGAGGCAAACAGCTTCTTTCTCTTCCTGGGGCCTTCTCTCTTTCCTCATGACCAAGCTCCTGTGTGTGTTCACTTCCCAGGGCTCCAGCATTAAATCTTAGCATTCAAACTCCCACATCAAAAAAAAAAAAAACCTCCAACTCTGTCCTTTGCCATGTCTTTTTTTTTTTTTTTAAAGATTTATTTTATTTATTTAATCCCCCCTTGCTGCTTGTGCGCTCTACGTCCATCTGCTGCACGTTTTTCTGTGTCTGTTTGTCTCCCTTTGTTGCGTCATCTTGCTGCATCACCAGGAGGCCCCGGGAATCGAACCCAGGGACTCCCATATGGTAAACGGGAGCCCAACCAACTGAGCCACAGCCGCTTCCCTGCCATGTCTTTTATCTTTGAGACCCCACCCACCAAGAGGCAGGGCTCAACACCCTACTGATGTGGCCCAATGAAAGCCCTAATCATAACTTAATCATGCCCAGATGAAGAGACAAGTTTACAAGCATAATCCAATATCTATTTTTGGAATTCATAACTATATCTAATTGCCACACTGCTACAGTGTCATACACCACATTAACAGATTGAACAAGAAAAATCAAATGATCCTCTCAATTGATGCAGAAAAGATATCTGACAAAATACAGCATCCTTTCTTGGTAAAAATACTCCAAAAGACAGGAATAGAAGGAATCTTTCTCAATATGGTAAAGTATACATATGAAAAACCTACAGCTAGCATTGTACTCAACAGTGAAAGACTGAAAGCTTTCCTGCTGAGATCAGGAACAAGACAAGGATGCTCACTATCACCATTTGTTATTCAATATTGTGTTAGAAGTTCTAGCTAGAGCAATTAGGCTAGATAAAGAAATAAAAAGTACACAAATAGGAAAGGAAGAAGTAAAACTATTACTAGTCACTGATATGATCCTATATCTAGAAAACCCTGAAAAATCCTCAATAAAGCTATTCGAACTAATAGACAAGTTCAGCAAAGTGGCAGGATATGAAATTAAAATGCAAAACTAAGTAGCATTTCTGTATATTACTGATGAGCCATCTGAGGAGGAAATCCAAAACAATTCCATTTTAGTAACAACTAAAACAATCAGATATTTAGGAATAAACTTAACCAAGGACATAAAGGACCTGTATTCAGAAAACTACAAAACATTGCTAAAAGAAACTGAGGAAGACTTAAATAAATGGAAGGACATTTCATGTTCACGGATTGGAAGACCATAGTGATTCTGGTGGTGGATGAAGATCGTGGTTAATAGTATAACTATAAGAATGCTCTCCTTTTACAAAATGTTAAGAATATGGTGATACACAGGAAAATTACAACCATGTAACTTATGGATGATAGTTAACGGTAATGTAATATTTTGCAGCAATGGCAAAAAGATATTTTTTCAAAACTAAGGGACAACAAAAGAGAGCTATAAGGGGGTATGTAACTTTTCCTTGTGGAGTAATGGAAACGTTCTAAAATTGACTGAGGGGATGTTAGCACAACTCTGAGAAGACGAGAGCCCCTGAGTGTGCGTGTTGAATGGACTGTACAAAGCATGGGACTATAACACAGGGAATCCAGTGGTGGAGGATGGATGTGGTTAACAGGACCACATGAGAGAACACTTTCTCCCGAATGGTAACAAATATAAAATATTAATACAGGGCGTTAATAATTGTGTGGATTGGGGGAAAAACACACCAAAAGTAAGATATTTGCTATAGTTAGTAGTAGTATTTGATGATGTGCTTTCATAGTTTGTAATAACTGTTTCACAACAACACAAGGTGTTGGTGGTGGGGAGATATATGGGCGCCTTGTATGAGGAAATGCATGTTTGTTTTTTAAATTCACATCTCTTATTATGCACTTATCATTTATGTATGTTCATTTATGAGTGATAAACTTCAAAAGTTTTTATTTAAAAATGCATAATAGCAATGGTACTTGGCTATAAAGTCTGATTACTCATCATCTTTTATTTTAACCCAGCACATATGCCTGCCTTGTCCCAATAACTAACTACCCATTTTCAATTTCCTTTCTAATTCACATATGTCCACCTTAAAGCTTTTCCTTATCATTTTGTGCATTTGGGGGCTCACTTACATGTTTTTCCAAGGGTGGGGGGTTATTTCTCTCAGTTTGGGCCTTGAGCACCAATGGAGAAGCAAGAGTCTGTTTTACTTCTCTATGCAAATATAATTACCCAGGCTGAGGCCAGCAGGGTGAGGTGATAGGAGAGATGTGGGAAAACTGGCTGCCCAAGTCCTGCCAGTGCCTGGGGTGCATGGGCACGTTGAACTACCAAGTGCTGTTGAGCGACAGTCATTCCATCAGCCAGGGCTGAGGCTATCAGGAACTTCCAAAGTTGGCTCTTGTCCTCTGATCATCCACTGGAGCATGAGAACATGCCTGACACATGCACATCAGGGATCACCCAAAAATACAGGGATATTTACTGTAGGCCATAGACTTCCATAGTTGGTGGAAGGCTATGCAGAGGGTTGTGGACTTTTCTTTCTTTTGTATTTCAATTTGTTGTTTCCATAGACAACAAATTATAGATTGGTAAAATGATTGGGTAATACATTTAGTACAATATATAGGCCTTTAGAAATATGTATACTTATAAATAAGAACATATACTTGCTTGGTCTCATGATGTTCTTTGTAGTTGACTCAGTTGCTGAGGCTGTAGTTTCACCAAACGTAGGGCTAAATGTAATGTTAGAGGTCTTGGGCCATAGAAGTTGATCTAAAGTAAGGAAGCAAAGGCCTGTTAATGCCAGCTATGCAGCATTGAGATACTTTCCTCTGTAAATACCTAGAGCTGTCTGAGAATACAGGGAATAAATAACACCAAATCAAAGGATGTGTGACTTGATGTTCTAAAACACCTTGTCTAGTGAAAGGAAGCTCTGCTTACCTGAATCTTTTTTCTGAAAAACTATGATTGCACTAGATGTCCTGTGCAGTAAACACTGCCCACTGATGGTACCTGGCTGGAGACTTTGCCCTGAATCTCATGGTGTTTAGGGTCATAGTTTTCCTACCTGCCTTCTTTGGCATTCTGGTCCCGAGACTTTCCCCAAGCTATCCCAGAAAAATTGGATGGAGGTTTTGGGGGTAGAAATGGTGCATAACAGAATTTTTTTTAGCAGAGCAAGCTCTCTATTTATAAAAACCATTGCTACTTTCTCATGGTCACATTTTTAAATATATGTATTAATTTTGAAATCCCCTTTGTTTGACATTTTTACTGATGTAAATATACATAATATGAAATATTTTTCCCATTTTGAAGTATACAATTCAATAACATTAAATACATGAACAATGTTGTGTAACTCTCACAAATCTCCATTTCCAGAATATTTTCATCACCCCACTCAGAAACTCTGTATCCATCAGGTGATAGCTCATCACCACCTAAACACCATCTCATGATATCTCTTGCAGGGAAGGTCTTCTGGTAATGTGCTCCTTCAACTTTTGCTTATCTGGAAATATCTTCACTTCTCCTTTCATTCTTGAAAGCTAATATTGACAGATATAGAATTCCTACTTCACAGATTTTTCTTTCAAGACTTTAAATATTCCATCCCAATGCCATATAGTCTCAGTAGTTTCTGATGAACAATTGGCTGTTATCTTATTGAGGATCTCTTGTATGTGATGCATTGCCTCTCTCTTCCTGCTTTAAAATTATTTGCCTTTGGGTTTTGAAAATTTCAGTATACAATCTTAGGGTAAGATTCTGAATATATCTGCTTAGAGTCAGTGAGCTTCTGAGATGTGTATATTCATGTCTTTCATCACATTTCAGAAATATTTGATCATTATTTCTTCTTTTTTTTTTTAATTTATTTTTATTGTGGGTAAAAATCAAAATTTTCACAATACATACAAACATTTGCAAAATGATATACAAATATATATGCATATATGTGTATTTGCTTACAAAAATGTTATTTATATATATATATACATATATTTTAAGAGGTGCTTAGATTACCCAAAATATTACACGGAACCCACTGGGATTCCCATGTTGCCCACCTCCCACACCTCCCACCACATCCCACACAAACATCTCCCACAAGTGTGGCCCACAACCCTCAATGAACTTACACATCCTGGAGCCTTGCCACCAACCATAGACCACTGTTCACACCGTAGACCACACTCTCTCCCACACAGTTCTGAGTGGTGTGTGCTGATTTAAAATGGCCTACATCCGTTGCCACAACGGTACTCAGGATAACCTCCAACTCCCAAAGAAGCCCCTGTATTTCAACTGCTCATCCCCTCCCTACCCCAAAAGTGTCAAGTGGCCACTGGCTCCACCTCATTGTTATAATTTCTTCCATTGCTAGATTCACCATATGTGAACAAGAGAATACCATCAAGTCCACTCTAGTCCATAGTTCTTCCCCCAATCCTGAGGGGACTGGGATGGTGATGTCCACTCCACCTCCAACTGAGAGAGGGCTTATATCCCATGGATATGGTGGGTGGGATGATCCTGCCTGCAGATGCAGGCCCTCTCCATTCCCTGGGATGGCCATTGCCCATCATTGTCTTTTATACTCCTTTTTTTCTCTTGCTTTTCTGGGACACATATGATATGTAAATTGGTATTCTTGATGGTATCCCACAGATCTCTCAGGCCCTATTCACTTTTCTTCATTCTTTTCTCTTTCTGCTCCTCAGTCTCAATAATTTCAGTTGTCTTATTTTAAAGTTCACCTTCCTCTGCTGCATTCTGAAATTGGCTGTTGAACACTTTGAGTGAGGTTTTTGTTTCAATTATTGCACTTTTCAGCTCCAGAATTTGTTTATTTCTTATAGTGTCTATCTCTTTATATTATTTAGACAATGTTTTCCTAATATCCTTTACTATTTTGTCCATGGTTTAATTTAGTACATTGAACATACTTAAGATAGGTCATTTAACAACTTTTAAAAATCATTCCAATACATGAATTTCCTCAGGGATGGTTTCTCTCAAATTCTTTTTACCCTGTGAATGGCTCATACTTTATTTGCATATCTTGTGATTTTTGTTAAAACTGTACATTCTGAGTATTAAGCTACGGTAAATATTGAAATTTAATATACCCACTCAGAGACTGATGATTTTCTGTTTCTTGAGGGCTAAAGCTGTCAGTTTGTAAATTTTATAAATGATTTTTGCTCCCAAATGGGCAGGGGAAAAAAGTTATTGTCTCTTTAAAGCTCTTCTATGTCCTTAGACATCAGTCTGTGGAGCATGAAAACTGGCCTCTCTGTGCTGCCCCCCTGAAAATCAAAGGCAGTGATCAGCAATTAGGTGACACACTCCTGGTTTTTGGAGGGAAATGTCCTTATTGCCCACCCTAGCACAAATAAGCCACACCAGAAAAGAGGACTGCCATCCCCTCTACTGCCACATATTGCTACCATGCATCAGGGGATGGGAATGCTGGCCTCTACATGGAAGGCAAATTCATCATTATTTACCAAAATCTACCAGGCTCTGTATCCAGCCCTTTTCAGGATGCTGAAAGTGTTCCACTAGTCTCCAGAGATTCAAAATAGTTGATTCAGGTAGTTCCTGCCAGTTCCATAGTTGTTTTGGTGGCAGGACTGATCCCTGCAATTTGCTACTTTACCATCTTAACACAATATTCTCTCATTCCTTTGTAAAGATTTCATGTTTTTACCTCTCCTTGGGAGACAGCATTTTTACCTCCCCTTCTAGGCTGGCTTTGCTAAGCCACAGAAAAGTATCAACACAAATTAGATTGATTTTGCATTTGCTCTAAATCCTTTCTCAGAGAATGTTGGTGGGTTGGTGGGTGGTCTATGCAAAAGATGGAATAGGTACTTTTGTTAGGGAAATATTCCCTGCCCCCAAAATTGTCAGATTCACTAGTAAAATGACTTCTCATCATTAGCTCCTTTTTAAATGAATGTGTTGACCTACATGTCCTGAAAGTGCTGCTCAAACAAAACCTAGGATTCTATTGTTCACTTTGCAGTGCAAAGGCAGACTCTGGCACAGTGCTGTGCAGGTAAGTAGGTCCACACATGATGAGATCCTCCCAAATACTGAATCTGATACACATTTTCAAGTGGACTCATATCCCTTCTCCCCGTGAGACTACTCAAAGAGATTGCGGACTACTACAATGACAAGAAAAACTCTTCTGGTTCCCAGGCAACAATCACTGAAATCATGCATTGTGGGAAACCAATAACTCTCTTGATCAATTCATCATTCAGTCAATCAACTATTAATAAATCAGACTGGTGACCTCACAGTGCCAAGGCTGACTCTGGGGTGGTCTGTGCAGATCAGTGGGTCCTCGGGAGATGGGAGCCTCCCAACCCTGAACCAGACACACATCTTCAGATGCACTCATGCCCTTCTACACATGGGGGGCTGGGTTCAGAGACTGGGGTCACCTGCAAGGACAAGAACAGAATAAGAACAAGCCCTATGATTCTAGACACCAAACCCCGAAAGCCTAGGGAGTGGATCTGCAGGATCATCTGGATCAATTCATTCTTCAAATCATGGTCATCTATCAGTCTGCCAGAGTATCAGTCAGTCAGTCAGTCCATAGAGGAGGAGCAAACCCAGAATTCCTGAGAGGAGCAGATCCTGGAAATGGTTCCATATCACGTGGAGAGAGATGTCCCCTTTCTATGCAAGAATTGGCAGACCTCGCTCTGGGATCCCACCCACTCCCATCAACAGCTCCTGACCCAGAGAGATGCTTCAGTGCTCACACTTCCTGAAACTCTTTCCCAGACCAAAGGCCATCCTCATCTCTACCCCACATGCCACATCACATGCACCAGAAGGAAGAGATTTTGTAGAATCTAGGCCCTTCATGTGGGGCTGGACCTTTCCTCTGAGGCCCAGCTCTCTGCTGAAGAGGACTTCCCTGGGCCTCAGAGCTTCTCAAATGTGAAATGAGGGACCTGAAGAAGATCAGCGAGCCCTACCCTGGAACCACCTGGAGGACTTTCACCCATGCAAAGGCCTCACCATAGACCATAGAATCTGATCACTGGGGCAGGACCAGGTGCCTGTTTCTGGCATCTCCCCAGGGGCGTCTCATGCTCCTTTAGGGCTGAGACCCTGGGAGACGGTGGGTGTGAGCCCCGCCATCCCTAACGTGCACAGAAATCTCCTGGCGCCTTGGTGAAGCAGATGGGCCTCAGCTGCTGGCAGGTCTGATGCTGTGCAGTTTAATGAGCTTCCGATGATGCTCGCGCAGCTGGGCACGGACCACGCTTTGAGGACAAGGTCCTGTCAGGTTACAAGTGACTATATTCCATGTGTTTCATTTCCTGGGAGATGGACACTAGATTCTCACCTTAAGCAAAGCACTTTCCATCCCCTCAAAGCAAAGAACAGGTTAACTGGGAGGAAAACACGGGCAAACTTGCAATTCTATTCAAATAAACCATAAACAGTTCACTGAGGAGGCTACTTACTAAATAGTTTAGCCATGAATTCCATTGGCTTAATTGAACTTGATTCAAATTCAGTATTTTCCAACGTCTTTGGCTGAGGATAACCTATGAGAAAATAAACCTTGCTGGGGTTAAATCCTTCATTGACTCTTGGAATCATTCCATTTGCCTGGCATTTGAGAGTAGCAGCATGGTACAGGCCTGGGCTGAGTGACTGGGCCCTGGACATGAAGTTCCACTCCAAACCCAAAAGCCCCGTGGTTGTGGCCTGTGCAGTTCTGTGGGATTTGGTTGTCTCACCTGGGGACTGTTGGGAAAGACGGCTATGTGTGAGGAAGAGGGGAGAGGATATTTCTTGACATGATGTGGAAACTGAAAAGGCCCACCCTTTTGACTCACTGTTACCATCCATTATGAACTGCAGTAAATGGTGCAGGTTCAAGGACGGTTACGTTACTGTTCAATCTGGATGAGCAGAGGAAGGTGGACACACATTTCAGTTTTTTCAAAGCAAAATTATCCAGGAATGGCCCCAACGATGAGTGCCTGACCATGTTGGAAATACGCGGCTTTCCTATGGTGCAGAAGAGGGGAATGGCACCCATTCTCTGCACTCGCGCACTCTCTGGGTTCCATTTGGGTGGGGCTCAGAGGTTCTGAAACTATCACTACTTGATGTTTGTTAGGCAAAAGGAATTTCTTATTTGTCATTTACTGTAGTCAAAATAAAGTTGCAGGGGGGAATGGCATGAGCTCTAGACCTCTCAGAGGACCACGGACTAATCGTGAGACCTGTGCTGTCCCTCGCATGGGACATGAGCTTTACAACCTGTGGAGCATGTGCACAGGCTCCTCTTGAAGGTTGTGATGTCCCAGCATCCTGACCCAGTATCTAGATGCAAGGTCAAGGCCAGGCCTTTATTCCAGCCCTCAGGGCAGTGGACAAACCAACCAGAGTGGAGAAACCTACCCCCAATGAATGGGTTGGCAGGGCCACAGCACCCCCTATCCTGGGTGTCACAAAGCATTCAGGAAATGTCTACATGAATGTGACTTTCTGACATAAAACCCAAGACAAAGCTGATATTTGCATGGTTTACTGACAGACTATCTGCATAGCATTGAGTATCTGTGCTGATGACAACCATATGTTCTACAGGTGTTGAGAGATTTCAGGTATGACTACTTTGATCCAATAGATGACAAAATTTGTACCGTTCTCTGTTTCTGAGACATTAGTGAATCATTAGAAATAGATAGTCTTAATGATACACGCACTTTGCCAAAAATATTTTTGTCATACTATGTCATCAAGTGAGCATGATCAAACATGGTGTAGGACAAAGGCATTTTGGGGATTGAATCACATTGCCCATCAAGCATGCTCTAGTCCTACCTAACCCCCAGTGCTGTGGGTGTGAACTCATTTGAAATAGGATCTTGGAAGATTCCATTAAAATGAGGCCAAACAGAATCAGAGTGGTCCTTAAACCAGTATGGCGAGTCCTTGGAAGGAGAGGAATTTGGACGTGGGAGTGGAAGTGCAAGACAGAGACTAATGGAACTGCTGGAGCTGAGACAAAGCTCAGGAGCGGTGCAAAATAATAATAATGATAGTGATGATAATAATAAAGTACTGAAATAAAAACAAAGAACAACAACAACAATAAAAAAAGAGTGACTGCCAGCCAGCACCAGCAGAACGCTAAGATGTGGGAGCAGCATGGTCGGCCAGTGCCATGAGTTTGGACTTCTAGCCCCACAACGGTGAGACAATAAAGTGCTGTTCTTTAAGCCAAACATTTGTGGTCTTTCCTGGAGCAACCCTGTCAAACTCAGACAGCACCAAGACTGCACACTCAAATATCAGGTTTCATCTCATTTACGTGGCTTATAAAATGCATCAGCAATGCCTGTTTCTTATAAGATTTGTTTACCCATAGTCATCATTTTAACATGGCCCAGATATCTGCCTTATCCTGACAGCTAATCACCTTTTTCAATTTTCTTCCTAAAGCACATAGTCCACATTTAAGCGTTCCCCTGTATTTTGGCATATGTGGGGTTAAATTTGCATGTTTTATGCATATGTGGTCAGCTTCTTCCTCTCTGCCTGGGCCTTTGAGCAACAGTGCAGAAGGAGAAATCTGCTCTGCTCCTCCATGCAAATATTTTCAGAGGCTGATGCCGCAGGGCGGGGTGATGGGGAGGGTCAAGGTTGTGGGAAGGACTACATTTTCCCAAGTCCGGCCAGGGACCAGGGCACACACGCCCACTGAACTAACAAGTGTCGTTGACTGGAAAGCCATATTCCAGCTGGGGCTTGTCCTCTGAACACCTCCAGAAGGTGAGAACCTGCCTGACACACGCACTGCACGGATCACCCCGATTCCGGGGATAGTTACACTTTAGACCGTAGACTTCCGTGGTCAATGGAAGGCTATAAGGAGGATTTTGACAATTCTTTCTTTAACATCTCAATTTGTCATTGCCCCAGAAGGCTGAAAAATGCTAAAAGGATGGCGTAGGACATTTAATACAGCAAACAGGCCTTTACAAATATTTGTACTTAGAAGTTTTAAAAAAGTATACTTGCTTGGATTCATGGTATTCTTTGTAGTTGACTTGACTGCTGTACTTGACTCGTCAAATCTAAGATTCTGTGGAACTTTGGAGACCACTTGCTGTAAGATTTCATCTCAAGTAAAGTAAACAAAGGCATTGTTAATACCAGCAAAGATGGATTGGGTGTTTACTCTGTAAATACCAAGAGCAGTCTACGAATACATTGAATAAATGACACAAACTCAATGGATTTTGTACTTTCTGCTCTAAAACACCTTGTTTTGGGAAGGGGAGCCCCACCTACCTATATCATATCTGAAAAAAGTTGTGATTGCACTAGATGTGCTGGACAGATAACTTCCCAATAAAAAAAAATACATCTCCAAACTTTGGTCCAAATCTCTTGATGTTTACAGTCAGTAATTTCCTTTCCCACTTCTGTTGTGGTTCTGACCCCTCCCAGAGAACTTCCCCAAGCTGAAGCAACAAAGTTGGGCAAAGATTTTAGGTGTAGAAAAGAAGCAGAACAGAGTTTATGAGTCTGGAAAGTTCTTTGTTTATAAAGACCATTGCTAAATACTTATTGTTGCACTTTTATTACTTTATAATACCTTTTTTCATTTTTATTGTGGTAAATATACAAAACATGAAATCAGTTTAATCCTTCTTAAGTGACAGTTCAGTGACATAACTACTTGGACAATGTTGTGTAACTTTCACCATTACCTATTTTCAGAACAACTTCATCATCCTAAACAAAAACTCTGATCCATTAGGGATCAACTCCCCATAGCCACCATCCCCAGCCCCATGTCACCACTATTCTGATCTTTCCCTCTGAATTGCCTCTTCCAGATTCTTCATATAAGAGGAATCATACAATATTTGTCCTTTCAATGGCTTACTCACTTAGTGTTCTCAAGTTTCATCCATGTTGAAGCTTATATTAGAATTTATTCCATTTTATGACTGAACAATACTCTATTGTATGTATATTCCACATTTGGTTCATCCATTAATTTGTTGAGGGACACTTGGGTTGTTTCTATCTGTATTAGTCAGCCAAAGGGGTGCTGATGCAAAAAAGGGTATATATTTGCAGTAGAAGCTTACAGTTACCAGGCCATGAAGCATAAGTTACTTCCCTCACCAAAGTCTGTTGCCATGTGTTGGAGCAAAATGGCTGCCGACATTCAGCCTTCCTCTTCCTCTTAAGGCGCTGTGGTCCAAGCTTCTTCCAATGCAGCTGTAGGCTGGGATAAGTCTCATCTCTCTCCCAGGGCTCGTTCCTCTCTGGGCTCTGCTGCTCTGCTCTCTCCACAAGGCCAGGAGTGAATGGCTCACCTCTCTTCCTGGGGCCTCTGCCATGTCTATGGAGCCGTCTCTATTCCTCTGTGTTCTTCTCCTGTGTGTTTAGTTCCCAGGGCTCCAGCTCAAAACTCAAAACTCTGTTCTCTGCCATGTCTTTTCTCTGAGAGTCCCCACCCATCAAGGGAGCAGGGATGCAAAGCCCTACTGATGTGGCCCAGTCAAAGCCTTAACCATTTAATCAAGTAAAAAGTGAAGCCTCTGAATCCAATATAATCTAATATGCCCAGAGGAACAGAGCAGTTTACAAACATAACCCGATATCTATTTTTGGAATTCATAAACAATACCAAACTGCTCCACCATCCTTTTGCTATTATAAATCATGCTTCTGAGAACATTGTGTCTAGGTATGTGTTTGAGTCCCTGCTTCAATTCCTTTGGTTATATATATATTAGTGGGATTGCCAGGTCATATGGTAATTCTCTGTTTAACTTCCAGCACAATGTTGAATAACAATGGTAACAGTGGGAATTCTTTATCTTACTCCTAAAAATAGAAAGCTTTCATCCCTTCACCAATAACTATTATGTTAGCTGTGGAATTTTTAAAAATGCCCTTTATCATGTTGAGAAAATTCCCTTCTACTACTTTTCTGAGTGTTTTTATCATGAAAGGATGTTGAGTTTGTCAAACACCTTTCTAGCATCAACTGAGATGATGATGTGGTTTTGGCCTTCATCCTATTAGAGTGGTATATTACATTGATTGACTTTCATATGTTAAATCACCTTTCCAATCCAGGAATAAATCCTCCTTGTTCATGGCCTACAACCATTTTAGTATATTGTTATTTTCAGTGTGCCAGTATATTTTGCTGATGACTTTCATATAAGTTCATGAGGGATATTGCTCTATAAATTTCTTTTTGTGTGCTGTCTTTATCTGGCTTTGGTTTCAGGAATAATTCTGGCTCCATAAAATGAGTTATGAAATTTTCCTCCTCTTCAATTCTTTGGAAGAATTTGAGAAGGATCAGTGTTAATTCTTCTTCAAATATTTGGTATAATTCAGTAGTGAAAGGAGATTTTTGTAGGGAGGGTTTTGATTGCTGATTGACTCTCTTTACATATTTGTTTATTCAGATTTCTTCCTGAGTTCATTTAGGGAGCTTATGTGTTTCTAGGAATTTCTTCATCTCATCTAGGTTATATAATTTGTTGGCATACAATTGTCCATGTTTTTCTCTTATAATCCTTTTTATCCCCACTTTCATATCTGATTTTAGTCATTTGTGTCATCACTCTTTTTCCTTTTTCAGTGGACTAAAAGTTTCCTCAATTTTATTGACTTTTCAAAGAATCAACTTTTGTGTTCATTAATATTCTCTATTATTTTTCTATTCTCTTTTTCATTCATCTTGACTCTAATCTTTCCTCTTTCTGCTATCTTTGCTTTAGTTTGCTTTTCTTTTTCTGGTTCCTCTAGATGCAAAGTTAGATTATTGATTTGGGATCTTTTTTTTTTTTTTTTATGTAAGCATTCAGAGTTATAAATTTCCCTCTGAGCACTGTATTCACTGCATCCCTAACTTTTGGTATGTTGTAGTTTCCTTTTCATTTGTCACAAATATTTTCTAATTTCCCTTGAAATGTCTTCTTTGACCCATTTCCACATACTTGTAAATTTTCCAGTTTTCCTTCTGTTTCTGATTCTAGCTTCATTCCACTGTGGTCAAAGACACTATTTGTAAGTTTCTGTCTTGTCCTACCATGTGCCTATCCTGGAGAATGTTCCTTACGTACTTTAGAAGAATGTGTATTCTATGTATGTCTGTCAGTTCTAATAGTTCAGTCCTCTAGTTCCTTGTTAATCCTACTTTTGAATGTTCTATCCATTAATTAAAGTGGTGTACTAAAGTCATCAATAGTTCCTATCCCAGGGAGAAGCATCAGCGCTCACATGTCCTCACAGCCCTTTCTTAGACCAAAGGTGATCCTCAATCTCTACTCCTGACCCCACATCACAGGCACCAGAGAGGAGAGATTTTGGTGGAATTTGGACAGCTTCCTTGAGCACACAGCTGTGGGGCTGGACCTTGCTTCTCAGTCTCACCTCTATACTAACAGGACTTCCCTGAGACTTGGGTCTTCTCAGATGTTAGAAGGGCTTGGACTCGATTAGTGCATCCCAACCCTGGAATCAACTGGAGTGCTTTTAAAACTACTGATGCAGAGTCCCACTGCAGACCTGGAATCTGATACAGGTGTAGTACCAGAGTGGCTGTACTAATCTCCCCAAGGCATTCTGATGTGCAGTTAGGGCTAAGCCCACTAAAGAAAGTCCGTATAAGTCTCAGGACCTCATCAAATCTAACATGCACAGAAATCTCTTTGGCATCATGGTTGAGACAGTGACTCAGCTGGTTGAGGTGGAGGTGATGCATTTCTACTGATACATGCACGATGCACTGAGGAGCAAGTTCCTTTCCAAGTGTCCAAGTGTTTATATTCTATGTTTTTCTTAATTTTTAAGAGTTTGACACTCAGAGGATGGGCTATATACTCTAGCAAAGCACTTTCCTTCCCCTCAAAGCAGCTGGAACAGTTATCTGGGAGACAAAAAAGGACAAGCGTGCAATACTTTAAAATATAGCATAATTATTTCACGTTACAAGGTTACTTACCAAATATTTTACTCAAGTTTTTCTTGTGTTTCTTTATATCAGATGCAAATTCAGTATGTTTCAAGCTCTTTTGCTGGGGATAACCTATGATATAATAAACCTTAGCTGTGATTAAATCTTACCTTGGAGCTCCATGTATCCCTTTTTGAATTAACACAGCTGTACATGATTTTGAGAGCCGCATCCTGCAATAGACCTGCTCCAGGCAAAGCGCATTGGACAAGGGGTTCCAGTCTACCAGAGAACCCTGTGGTCTTGGTTATTAAAGCTCTGCTGGACTTGGTTTTCTTATCTGAGGATTGTTGGAATAGATGCCAACCCACAGGATGGCTGTGTGTGAGGGTAGGACAAAGAAAACTTGTCAACATGATGTAGAACCCGGAAGGCCCCACCGTTACTACTCACTGCTATCGCCTACTTGATCTGCGGTAAATGATAGAGCTTCAAGCAGTGTCATTCTATTGCTTGGTTTTGAGGGGAGTAAAGGAAGATGGACACACATGTCAGTTTTAAAAAAAACTTGCCCCTCTCTAAAGAATGATGCCAACAGGGAGTGACTTTGACCATGTAGGACCTATGTTGCTTTCCTGTTTCCAGAAGAGGGGGAAATGCTGCTGCATACTTGCACTTAGGCACACTCTGGGTCTATATTTGGGAGGGGGCTCAGAGTGCCCTCTTTGCTCCATCTGGTGTCCCACCCCTCTCCTGCTCCTTTCTTGTTCATATATGTTTGTTAATAAAAGGTATGTTTGATTACGTCATTTACTGATGTCAAAATGAAGGTGCAAGGGAAGCGGCTGTGGCTCAATCAGTAGGGCTCCCGTTTACCATATGGGAGGTCCCGGGTTCGATGCCCGGGACCTCCTGGTGAAGGCGAGCCCGCCCGCGTGGCGCCGTGAGCTGACACAGCAAGATGACACAACAAAGGGAGACAAGCAGTCACAGAAAAACGCACAGCAAATGGACACAGCAAGCACAAGCAGCAAGGGGGCGATAAATAAGTAAAAATATATATATATATTTTTTTTTAATGAAGGTGCAAAGGGAAATGGACTGGGCAATGACCTTCCATAGGACATGGAATGATTTTAAGAATTGTGCTGACACCGATGGAGAGAAATTAATCATGCTAAATGATCACAGCAACCAAGGGGAGTGTGAGCTAAATTTTCAGCCTGCTCTTAAAGGTTGTGACATCTAGTACCCGACCCATTATCTTGATACTAGGTCAAGGCCAGGACTTTTCCTAGCACCCAGGGCAGTGGCCAAACCAACCAGGAGAAACCTACCCCCTAATGAATGGATTGGCAGGGACATAGCACCTTCTTATCCTGAGCTTCACAGAGCATTGAGGAAGTGCCTGGAAGCATGTGAAGTTCCAACAAAAACCAGTGACAAAGCTGATTTTCACATGGTTTGGAATTCTGGGAAGATGGCACCTGAGTAGGCAGGCAGGGCTCAACTCTCTCACAAAACCAACAAAGAAAGGGCAAAAAGCTGCCCAAGAGACTGCTTTGGGGTCAGCAGACTGGGACAATGCTGCACAACCCCTAGGAGGGCAAGGGACAGAGAGAGAAAGAAGCCAAAATGCCAACCATGAGTTACTGATCCTTGCAACTGGGAACAGCACCCAGCCCCCATACTCAAGGGGCGAGCCTAGATAAAAACCCATGGCTCACTGCAGCCAATTGAGAGGGAAACAGATATCTTCCCTGAGAAGAGAGACGGTGCAGTAGAGGACAGAAAGTGGTTTCTCTTCAGTGAACTTGGCCAACAGAGCCTGCTTTGAATCTTAGCTCTGGCCAGACGAGAATCACTGGCAAGTAGAAGTTGAAAGAGACATCTCCATGGAAAGATTCACTGAGGCATGCCATCTGCTGGCGGTTAGTGAAACTGCAAAGAGAAAAGCTGCTTTTAGGTCTCTTTTGTCCCGAACCACTAGGAAAATATCTGTGCCCCATTAGTGAGTCCCTGGCCCAATTTTGATACTGTGAGGTGGAAAATTTTAAAGACTCAAATAAATTGAACCAAAAAGCAAAGAAAAACCATGAAAAAAAAAAAAAAAACACTAGGCAAGAGAGAGAAATTGACCAAAAGAGTAAATTCACCAACATATTCAGATGCCTAGACAGCAGCAAAAAAATTACAAGCCATACTAAGAAGCAGGAAGAGATGGCCCAGCCAAAGGAACAAACCAAATATCCTGATGTGATACAGGATTTGAGACAACTAATCAGTGATAATCACACAAATTTCCTAAATCAATTCAAGAAGTTGAAGGAAACTATGACTAAAGAGATAAAGGCTATTAAGAAGACAATGGATGAGCATAAAAAACAATTTGAAAGCCTGCAAAGGAAAGTAACAGAGCTTATGGGAATGAAAGATACAATAAATGAGATTGAAAATACATTAGAGCTTTTGGGGCAGGGAGGGGAAGGGTAGTTGTAATACAGGGGCTTTTTCAGGACTTGGGGGTTGCCCTGAGTGACGTTGCGGTGACGGATATAGGCCATTTTACATCAGCATGTACCATGCAGAACTGTGTGGGAGACTGTGGTCTACGATATGAACCGTGGTCCATGCTTAGTGGCAAAGCCCCAGGATGTGTATATCCATTGCAGGTGATGTGCCACACTAATGAAAGATGTTTATGTGAGATGTTATGGGAGGTATGGGAGGTGGAGATCAAGGGAATCCCTGTAATTTTTGTATAACGTTTACGTAATCTAAATGTCAAGTGTGCAGTTTTCAGTTACTGAGACATCAGTGAGTCATAAGGAAAAGATACTCTTAGTCACGTACATGCTTTGCTAAAAGTTATTCTTGTTGACAATAAAAGCTTAATATAATATTGGGCAGTACAAAGGGCTTGTTGGGGATTGAATAATGTCCCCCAGAAAACATGTTCTAGTCTTAACCCTCCAGTGAGGTGGGTGTAAATTCATTATAAACAGGAGCTGCAAAAACCTGCTAAGATGAGTGTGCCATCTCATCTTAGCACAAAGGGAAAGATTATGTTTGCAAACTAATCTATTCCTCTGAGTGTGATACCATTTGATTGCATTAAATTCATCTGAGGTGTCTTTGATTAGATTACCTGTTAAGATTAGGGCTTTTGATTTGACCTTGTTAGTGGGCATGACTAAGGTTGAGTCCCCACCCCCTAGCTAGGTCTGATATAAACAGACACTTACAAAGACACACAGGAAGAGAGAGTTCTGTCATTTTTCCTCCTGCCATGTAACAGCAAGGAGAAGGCTCAAGCAGCTGAGACCCTGGGGAGAGATGAGCCATTTGCCTGATAGCTTGCAGCTGAAATTAGGATGCGACCAAAACAGCCAAGACTAATAGAGAAGGCCCAGGAAGAAACAAGCCCTATGCCAGGTGAGAGAGGAAGCGCTAAGAGACAAGCCCTATGCCAGCTTGCAGCTGAAATCGGGAAGAAAGCCGAGCAGCTGAGCCTGAGAGAGGAAGCCCAGAGGGGAAGGAGAAACCTCACAAAGATCAGCGGCCATCTTGCTTCACCACATGGCAATATACCGGGATCAACAGTACCTGACTTTGGTAAGAAAGCATCTCTGCTGATGCCTTGATTTGGCCTTGAAACTTAAGCTTTTACCCCCCAAAATGAACCCCCATCATAAAAGTCAACCAATTGCTGGTGCTTTGCATTGGCGCATCCCTTTGACAGCCTGATACAATGAGGCCAAATAGAACCATTGTTGGCCTTGATGCAAATGTCCTTTGAAGGAGAATCATTTTATACATGAAAGTGGAAGCCAAAGGGAAATTCTGAAGGAGAGAGACTGCCATGTGACAGGGGCAGATACTGACTGCCATCAAGCCATGACTGGACACCACAAACTTTGGAGAAATGTGGCCAGCTGATACAATGGTATTGCATTCCTAAATTTCAAACTGTGAGAAAAAAATTCCCATTTTTTAAGCCAACCAGTTTGTGGTATTTGTTATAGATGCTCTGGGAAACTTAGCTGTAATGACTATGCAGAAATATATCAGGTTTTATCTTGTGCATTTATAAAATGCAGCGGCAATGGTAGTTTGTCATAGAATTTGTTGACTCACAGTCTTATCATTTTAACATGGCGTTAATGCTTGCATTATCCTGATAACAAACTGCCCTTTTAAATTTTACCGCCTAATTCACATATTCCCAACTTAATTCATTTTGTTGGTATTTTGTGAATTTTGGGACACATTTATATATTTTATACATATGTGGCCAGCTTCCCCCAGTTTTCTTTGGCCTTTGAGCTCCAGTGAAAATGAAGTCTTCTCTGCTCCTCCGGGCAAATATTTTGCAGAGGCTGATGCCTTAGGGCGAGGTGATGGGGGAAGACATGAGAAGGCTGGACCTTCCTGAGTTCTGCCAGTGACCAGAGCACACAGGCACATGGAACCAGCAGGTGCTGTTGACTGGAAAGCCAAGAGGCTAGCCAGGGCTGGTGTTCCCAGGCATGGTGGAGGGCACTTGCAACATTGGATCTCATCCTCTGAACATGGACCAGAGCGTGAGAAGTTGCCAGACACAAGCAATTCAAGGACCAGCCCAAATTCAAGGATATTTATACTTTAGACCATAGACTTCCATAGTCAATGGAAGGTTATACAGAAAATTTTGACAATTCTTTATTTTACATCTTTGTAGTTGACTTGGCTGCTATACTTGCTTTTTCATGAAATACAGGAGTAAACAGAACTGCAGAGAGCTCTTGCTATAGAAATTTATCTCAAGTAAAGGAAACAAAGGCATGTTAATACCAACTACGAAGCATTGAGATCTTTTGCCCTGTACGTACATAGAGTAGTCTATGAAAAAAGTGAAGAAATGACACAAAATCAATGGATATGTAACTTTCTTTCAAAATATCTTCTCCTAGGGAGAGGGGCTCTGATTACCTAATCTTTTTCTGGGAAAGTATGCTTGTACTACATATTGTAGGCAGTAAACACTAAAACTAAAGTATATGGCCAAGACTTTACCCCAAATCTCATGGTGCTTCGGATCATAATATTCCTTCCTACACTTGTATTCATTCTGACCTACTCTGAGACTTTCCCCCAAGGTCTCCCATAAAACTTGGGGGGCTTGTGGGGGAAGAAACAAAGAGTAACAGGTTTTTTGTGCTTGTTTTTGAAGTACCAGAGCCGGGGATTGAACCAGGACCTCGTATGTGGGAAGCCGGCGCTCAACCACCGAGCCACGTCGGCTCCCCTGAGCTGGTTTTTTTGTTTGTTTGCTTGTTGTCTGTTTTTGTTTGTTTCTTTGTCTTTAGGAGGCACCGGAAAACAAACCCAGAATGTCCCATGTGGGGAAAGCAGAAGCACAACCACTTGAGCCACGTGCTCCTCAATAACAGGTTTCAAAAATTCACACAATTGTCTCATGGTTACATTTTTTGAGCGTATGAAATCTTCATTCCCTTTTAAAGCTTCAGGTTCTGCCTTACCCCAGGGTGAACAGGATTACTTTTGCTTATAGATTAGCTTTGCTAAGTTAGAAGAAAATACCACCACTAACTGTACTGATTATGTATTTGTTCTGAGACCCTTCACAAAGGCTTCTGGTGTGCTGGAGGTCATCTGCTCAGCGATAAAACACGTACTTTCAAAAATATTAAGCATCACATCCACTAGGAAATAATTTCTTGTCATCAGCCCCTTCCTTGATGAACATGTTGACCTACAAGTCCTGAAAATGCTGCTCAAACAACCCAGCACTGAGCTGCTGACCTCACAGGGCCAAGGCCGACTAGGGTGTCCTATGCAGGTTAGTGGGTCCTCAGGAGATGGGAGCCTCAGAAACCCAAACGAGATACGCATCTTCAGATGCACTCACTCCCACATGTGAGACTGGATTCAGAGAGATTCAGATCTCCAAAAGGGAGAAAAACAAGTGCTATGATTCTACACAGCAATCATGAAAGCCTGGGGAGTGGATCTCCAGGAGCTTCTGGATCAATTGTTTCATTCAACCAGGGTCATCTGGTTGAATGAGATAAATGAGATAAATGAGTCAGTCCAAGCAGATTTACGGAGGTCTCTTTTACAGCACACAAGAATGAGGGGCAAACCCAAAATGCCTGAGGGGAGCAGCTGCTGGAAAAGGGGCCATATCGTGTGGATAGAGATGACC